>VUQS01026714.1:1419-42389 GCA_015108495.1 Heterochromis multidens | reverse complement strand
CACCCCCCCCGTTTTTTTTTTTTTTTTGAATGCCCATCGACTGTTAAGATCTCATGGCAATCTCTTATTTGTACTGTTTTATCCACTGCGGACCACCTAAAATATAGTGACAGGAGCAAAATAACACACTTATTTAGAGAGTCCTTGTGCTGGCACCACTTAGACATTTTCCATTCACATTGGCTGTGATGGTATGGTTGGGAAGAATGCATTTGAATAATCAGAGAGATAGAGCCATTGTACTTGGTATTATCAACAGTCTCTGAAGCAGCAGTACATCAGCCTGGACTCCCTCAGTTGTTTGTCCCTGGAGTTTGTTAAAGTAAATCTGGCTCTGATTAGCTCTTTTAATAAGATAAAGTGTCTTCTCTCTGGAGTGGTTCATTCTTCCTGGGGAACAGGCTTCTATGGGTTTTCTGTGTTGTACTTTCCAAGGACTTTATCACATTTTACTTACCATCACAACTCAATAGTGACCCTGATTCACACACAACCTTTCTTATCCTATTCAGACTGTTTTGCTCAATGGAATTTTGCTCATTTCAAGGCCATTTCATAGCCTTCCCCGATTACTTTTTCTACCTCCTCCTCCTCTTTTTTTCTACTTAGTCCTCCTGTCTCTCTCTCACATGATGTCCCTTTTGTCCTTCTTCATTTCCTTCATCATTTGACTCTTCTCCATCATGAGTGGATAGTTAGACTAAGTAGTTCTCGTCTTTGTCCAGTACATCATCTACAATGGCCCTTGAAGCAGCCAAGAAAATGGATAAAATGTCAGAAGCAGCAACATGGACACAGAGGGCACTGCCCTCTTTCTTTCAATGTCAAAAGAAAAGTAATGGTAAATAAGCAGCAAATAACTGAAATAGGAATTATTGAAGTAGAGGCAAATACAATGCCATTGAGAAAAAAGATCTCTGTGTATCTAAAATGATGCTTCTTAAAGAGAAAACATATGAACATTTTATTATGTATTAAACATTTTCTCAAACAGAATTTCTAACTGTTTTAAATTCACATAAATACAGCATTGTTTTTAAAGTGGTCAGTAAAATGCATGGAAGGTTACAAGAGCTGCTGCCAATCCTCTCTTTTGTCCTCATCGTACCACAATAGTACGTGAAGTTATTGGGGTCCTCCGTGATCTGATACAAGGGGAGATGGGGTCAGGTAATCCACTAGCCTCCCTGCAAACACTCTTTCATGCTAGACTGCCTTTCAATAAATAAGAAATGTTGTCTCCTTCTCCAATATAATATTAACCTGATCCCCCCAGTGGAGAGTGTGAGGGGTGGGGGTGGGCACCTCTTGGGTTAGTGGCAGAAGAAAGGCCTCCAGGCCACACTGCTAATGGATACACACGTACACATTGTTTGAGGATTAGATGAAAACCCATCTAGTGGGAATATAGTCCAAGAAAGAAGAGGAAGGGAGTACAGGCATCTCATTTGTGTTCATTTCAACAAGAAATCACCATCACATCTTTAACTCATAGAGTTCACAATGCAAGATGAATATGTATTTCAAATGGCATATGTGAGTAGGGCTGATTAAAATGAAATGTCAGTGTGGGATCAAATGGATGCAGTTTCCCCTGTTTTATCAGTCAGATTCACCCTTCACTCATCTCATCTGGCTACAAAATACCAAAATGTGGATGGCTAAATTGCCCAGCTCGAGGCTTTAAAGCAAGACTTCTGTAACCAGTGAGTGACGTCACTGTGACTATGTTGATCTTTTATTGTATGAACAGTCTTTAAAGCTAACTTCTAACTCGTAACTTGAGTTTCCTGGGAGAGACCATCTACTGGTCACACTTAACACCATACAGCACAGAAGATGAGATCCATTCCAACCAAGTACTACTGAATCCATTGTCATTCAAAGAATGCCCCAAATACTAGCACTCCAGTTCAGCCGATTCAAATGATTTTGAGGATTATACAAGATAAAATATTGTGCTGGAGACACAAAGAATAATTGCTAATGGTGGATTTAGAATGGCCTCATTCTTGAAATGAGAATGAGGCTGACAGATAATATTTCAATTCTTTATCTTGAGCTGTCATTAATGCAAGTTTAATGGAAAGGATGCTGAGAGAGGAATGTTAATTATCACTATTCATTTTTCGCCGAGCAGAAAACCTGAGAAGGTTCCACTGGAACAAAGATGATTCAGACTTGATGTTCACATAACCTGTGCTTGCGTACTGACAGACCCAATCTGGCTTGTTGCATGTTAATGCGGCCCACAATTATCTTTTTATAAGAATACACGTTCATGCATTCAACTCTTTATTTTTAGTCCAAAACCAACTTGCACAAGGCTTTTTATACCTGTAGTCGATCAATGGTTATGTAGAATATTGAACTACTTTGTGAGCAATGAGAGTACACAGTCCTAACTGTCTATCTTTTATTTATGTCTCCAGTGGGCTTTGATAGATTAAAAAAAATGTTTGTGTCTTGGTTTGTAGAGGAATGCAGATGTAGTGGTGAATGCAGAATTGGTGCACCATTGTTCACTGTGTGGAACTCGTCTATAATTTACAGGGTCTCCGCCCCTCTCTGTCACTAATGGATAGGGATGTCTTCCTGGAGATTGAGGGGGTTGAAATAGGCTCTAGCTCTTGAAGACCCCCATCCACCGTCACAGCAGATAAAGAAAGCCCACTTCAATTTGGTGCATGCCTAGTGGATGCAGTGGGTTACCAAAGATACCAAGACAAATCTTGAATACATTGCTAAGGTTTTGAGGTGGGACAGGTCGTAGATATTTGAGGGAAGGATGATGGAGGTACGGAGGGGAGGGGTGTATGATGTGGAGTGTACACAGATCATTACCATCTCCTATAGCTCCGGGGCTTGTCATGCTGAAGGCAGGCAGATTGAAAGAGCTAATGGGAGCTGGGGTGATGCTGTGTGAAGTAATTTAGTGCAGGAGGCGTGGTGGTTGAGAGGCAGGAGGAGACGGAGCCCCTAATCCTACCCATAAAAAAGACAGATATACCCTTTCACCTTAGCATAAAGGAGCACCTTTGATACATTTGGGACAGGTGCTCAGCTTCAGGAATGAGGGAGGCCACTGTGGACCCTAGGCTACATTGGAGTGACTGTATACCAAATACTGGCTATCTTTCTCTGTGTAGTGTCAGCTCAAAAGAGGACTTTGTTGTTGGCTTGTTCAGAGCCTTGACACCAGATGTGAGTGTCACCCTCAGGATGAAGAACAGCTGCTGTGGGGTTGGAATGGTATGGCCTGGGTAAAAATACCCTGCCTGTTTGCCTGTGAAGTTCAGTGGCTATATGATGATAGCATGTGGATGCTGGTATGGCTTAACTGGACAGCCTGGACTAAAATTTATGCTCAGATTTGTTAGGGATTTACTGAGCTAGCACAACCAGCAAGCAATACAGTGACCAGAGCAGTCAGTGGAAGCTCTTCATCTCAAATAGCTTAAATGTTACTATACACTCATGCTGATTGACATTCGAATTTCCTTTTATTATTCATTTATTTGCTTTGCTCTTAGATGGACTAACCACACTCTTTACTTATTTATAGAAAGAGACGGAGACATTTCTCTCCTGCTGGCAGAGGATCAAGAAACAGGGGTTCCATCCAGATAGCTTTAGGCAGAACGGTGTGATGAGAGGGCTTGATGAAATCATTGTTTGAATCTGAAGGACACAGAGGAAGCTGTCTGAAACAGTTAGAATCAATTTAATTTGAGCACTGGGATCAAAGGCAGGCCTCTGGGCTGCTCAGTATTTTTAGTGCTGCCTTTAAAGTCATCAGTCATTTTCAATCCTGATTAACTTATGGAAATCATAAGCTATTTTTGAGGTGTTAATTCTTATTAGATTATTGATGGGTTGATGATGACTGAGCAGACCATTGTTGACTGAGTCTCCATTGATTTTTGACTTTTTAATACACAATTTGTCATATGATTCTTTTTCCATTTAATAAAAAGTTTTCACATATTGTAGGCCCATGTGGTTTTATGTTTAGTAATGCTTCTGGCAGTTGTACCAGTGTGAAAAGGGCTTTGCTGTAGTCACTCAATGATTCATAAGAAATTGCTCGTAGTGCCATTCACCCTCAAACACTGAGTTTAAGCTTTCCTGTTTTAAACATAATGTTCGAGGTATTGTATGTAGTATTTTTTAAAGGTCATTTGTTGTGTCTGACCTATTAAGAGGTGGCCTGAGGACACAGTACTCTTTCTTAGGAGTGACTACATGGCTTGGTCAAAGCTGCTGATATAATCTCCACCACCTTCGAGAAGACCAGAGGGGTCATTGAATGTGTACCTGAAATCAAACGTCATAGAAGTGTGTTAGTATTTATAAAAGAAAGTGAGCACACTTCAGTGCACCAGGATTAGCTTGTAGGGCCTTGTGGGCAACCTGCTGTTTTCTGCTTCATTTCCAGCCCGGGTGTTTTTAGAGGAAGATTAGGACAAGACCAGATTGTTGAGTAATTGGTAGAGGGAGGCCACAGCTCCCTATGATCCTATCACACCCGTCACACTTCACTGGCATCCCCCTGAGACCATTGTCATAGAGGCAGCATGAGAGCTATACATGTACATGTATGTGAATGTACATTTGTATTCATGTGTATGCATTTGTGTTCATACTGCAACAGTGACATGGCACACAAAAGGGCAGATTGAATCATGTAAATAGTGTTTTAATGTTTTGGATGTTGGTGAAACGATCTTGGGTCAGTGCTGAAAGTCTGTTAACCTGTGTTCCTGTCCTGAGGTTCATGCCTGGATATGCAATCTTTCCTCAGCTATATCCTCTTGCCCCCTAAACCCCTTCCCCTTTTGATCTCAGACAGATAAATTCTGCCTGGCTGCCCCTCCGTCAGAGAAAAAACCCAGTACTGGGTTAGCCTAGGTCGTGTGGAAAGAGGGACAGAGAGAGGGTATAGGACAAGGATAGACTGCAAAGAGACAGAAATAAGCTCAAGGCAAAGAAAAAGGTGTTACAGAAAGTTTTACCTGCCTTTTAAAAATATTGCATCATCAGCAGACATTAGTTTCATTACAGACTTAATGTTAAGACTTTCCTTGCAAACAGTGAACAGGCACAAATTCCTTGTTAAGCGGATCACACAGATTAGCAGGGATAATACTAATAATGGGCCAAGGGAATATATACACTTACTCTATCTACTTCAGTTACCTTATCTTCTTTCTTTTTTTCCCTTTTCCCTGCCTGCCTTACCTGCCAGCCCATATTGATTGTCCTTATGTATATTTGCTTAGTGGTTAAAAAGACACTGAGGCCACTATCATGCTATCATTGTGTTTTGGTCTATATTTATGTATTTACCAATCTATCCCTTCTGATTCTGCTCATGTCTTCCCTCTGTCCCTGACTCTGTTTCTTTTGAAGTAGGTCATTTTATAGATAGGGAAATGTCATTCCCCTTTTTTCTCTGCTCCTCTCCTCCTCTCTGTTGCTCTCTCTCTCTATCTATCTATGTTTGTAAAAAAAAAAACAACTGGTTCTTGATAGTGAAAGAGAAGGAGACTGAAACAT
Source organism: Heterochromis multidens (assembly GCA_015108495.1). Classification (NCBI taxonomy): domain Eukaryota; kingdom Metazoa; phylum Chordata; class Actinopteri; order Cichliformes; family Cichlidae; genus Heterochromis; species Heterochromis multidens. The sequence continues at coordinate 36,830 of VUQS01026714.1, read as the reverse complement.
GAAATATTATTGAAGAGCAATGCTACTATGCAGACAATGCATATATCACCGTGCAGTCGTCCTGGTGGTGAATGAGTGACTGTCAGGGCTCTGCTGCTCTGACAGGCCTGTTGACAGAGTCTGTACGCGTGTGTGTATGTGCGTGTAAAACGGGGGGCAGCTTAGCTTTGTCACTCTCTCAGCACCCAGCCTTGTGGGTTGGACACATGGCCGCATGCCTGCAATTAGCAGCATACAGACACAAATATATTTTTATCTCCTCTGTGCCTGTGTGTGGACACATGCATGCTTTGCTACAGGCATCCAGGCCATTTGTGTGGATACACAAAAGCACACAAATTCCTGTGTGCACTTGTAATAAGACATACGCAGACAACTTAAGCAACCCAGGCTGGCAGGCAAGGCTATGTGGTTGTGCTTTCGATAAATACTTTAAAGAGTATTAGGAAAGATTTTTTAAATTCCACTCATTTCCAATAAGTCATTATAGTTTATGTTAGTCATCCTATTTTCAACAAAAAAACCCCAAAACAAAACAGATTCTTATAAAGTCTCAACAGTCTTTTCTTTTTAGTTAAGTGTTTATTTTTTTTTACTAGAAAACATTCCTTTGAAGATTTTGTTGGAGTTTTCGGCTAGTCAACAGATGCCGACATAGATTACCCTTTTTTGTCTGCTGTTTATACTAGGAGCATTTCTGCACAGCTACAGGCAGACAGGAAGACACAATAGGTGTGAGGTTGGAGGTTTGACCCAACCAACAGCAGCTCCGTGCCCCCTCCACCTTTCACCACCTGCCCCTCAAGTCCTCCACCATCCTGACTGACATCCCTCTATGGACCTGTACCCCCAGCAGCAATGGTCAATAAATCCCTACCTGATTCAACACTTCAAAAACAACCAGCCCCAGTCCATGCTCAAGCCAACAGCATCATGAATAACAATTACCACCCTCCAAAAACAGCAGTAACCTCCGATAACTCCAGTCTATCTAGCATCTGCGGTGCATTTGCATTAATGATTTCTCTGCCTCCCTTATTCTCCCTCTCTGGGGCTTGTTCCCTTTGTTTTGCTATGCCTTTTCTTGTACCTCTTTCTATTTTCTTTTTTAAACTGTGTATCTCATAATTACAGCTTTAGATAGATAGCAGTGTTGCAGCTACACAAATGCAGTGATACGAGTTGCTTGGAAGACTGCACCTTTTATCCCACCTTAGCTTTGTGTCAGGAAAGACCAAGCAGTAAACAATTTTAAGTATTTCAGATTATATGCAAATCCAGTCTGTTCCACAGCAGCAGGTGACATCAGTTATAATACTTAAAAATACTTACTCACACTATGTTTTCAATACACTGCCTAATTTTCAATGTTGTCTCTTCTCCATGCCACTCTTGCCTGGTGATGCTGTCTCATCTTCCAAAATCTTCTCATTCAGGTAAGTCATTTTTTAAAAATCCCATTAAGTAATTTCATCTTTAATTTGCAAGTAAATGCGTCCTTATTTAAAAAAAATAGTCTTACATAATGAGCGATGTGATGAGCTACTGCTGAGTAAGGTTTCCTGTACATCATACTAAGTGACGTTTCACCACACTGGCATTGTATCAAACTCAGAAACACACACACACAGAGTATGTGAACATGCAGGCAAACACGCCTCAGTCACACCAGCATCCATAACGGCTTTCTAAATAAGCCACTAGAATTGTCTCAAGGGATCTGGCTGAAATAGCTGTGATATTCCTTTGAAGGCCCCTTTAGAGTACAAAGAAATGAACACTCTCACCATGGAGTCTGCATGTTGTGCTGTGAAATTGTTATGAATTAAAATGAACAAGAAGAGATTCATACTGGCTTTTCAGTGGAAAAAAAAAAGTCTCCAGTCTTCACCTACTTCACTTTTTGTTTGAACAACTTTGCCCATCTACCTCTGGTACCTGTTCTGTCCTCCTCTGTTTCCTCTTTTTCCATCTCTCCTCCTGCCTGTAGCATCTCATTTCTCTCCCTCATCCTCGTTTCCATATTTTTTTTCTTATACATCTCCCTTGCTTACTCTTTCTCCTCTGCTCCTCCTCCCCTCCATCCTCGTCTCCATATGCTGTGTCTGGGCTTGTTTACATGGCTGGAGGAAAGGAAAGGAGAGGAGAGGGCTACTCTGAATTATACATGCAGCAACAGTAGTGCACCAATCCAGTTGGGACCCACCAGATGCTTGCCCTCCAGATTCACTGCTTTTGTCTCGGTTGCCTTTCTTTACATGCACTCTGTGTGTCTTCTGTTGTTTGTGTTTTTATATGTAGCTGTATTAAATAATTTTAGAATAGTCGCAGTATTTATAGTATGAGGACATCAGTTCTTGGATAAAAGTGTCCTTTTGTTTGCTTTTCAATCAACAGCCTTGCATAGGACAGAGATTACAATATAACTGCATTTCCTGTCATATAACTCCATTTCTTCATGTTTATCATATGCATTAATCCAACCTTTCTACTTTGTCCCGGGGTTAGTGGCTCCTATTTCTCAGGTAAATGTGATTGGGGAACCTTTCACCCCACCTTCTCAGATGTGTCTGCACCATGTGTGTATGTGCACGTGTGCCTATATGTGTGACAGGGAGATTTACATGCTCTAATGATGAGGGATCAGGGTGAGGACGGTGCCTGTCAGCACCCCTAATGAGAGAGGGCCTGCCTGTAGCCTGGGGCCATGGTAAAGAATTGGAGGGGAATATGGGTAGGGGCTGGGGGTTGCACTTTGCAGTTGTGGGGGGTCCTAGGTGACAGGCTGGCATCTGTCTTCAGTGTCACTGCCCTCATCGGTAATTCACAGCATCCTGTCTTGAATTCCTCTGTACAGAAGTGATGTGCATACAAGAAAAGATGTCTCTGCTCTGTTGAGGAGGACTACTGATTAGGGCTGTGTTAGACTCTGCAAGGACTGAAGGCTTTTCACTCAGGCACACAGTGTCACCCTGCTGTCTCAACTCTGATAAATTATGCTGCTTATTGATTCAGAATTCAGCTATAACAACCCCATGCTGGATAACTGAATTCAGACCAAAAAATATAAATGAATCAAATTAAGGATCTGGAGTTACTTCTGCTGTTTATAATTTATTAACACTTACCAGAAGTTATTGATTTCAATCAGACGCAGATCCACCATTTCTAGGTGAAGGGTATTTTTTTAATTGTTTTCTAAACAAGGCAGAATCCCAAAGATTAGCTGAGTCTTATAGAAAGCCTCTAAAGATGCCCTGTAGTCCTGAATCACCTCTCTACACACACCCCCCACCTGAGGGACTTTTCAGCTTCTCAGCTCTGCATTAGTGTGAGGTGCTGGTGTAACATCACACCTATGGCATTTCTCTACTTGAGCTACTTAAGGCAAATGTTTTCAAGCCAGAAATGGCAAGACTGACCTCCCCACAGGCTCCTCTCCCCCAGATAAATCCATAGCTGCAGAGTGCATATTCTCCCTCTCTTTTCATGCACACAGCTTTAAATCAGATTATTACCTTATAATCATTAATCACATCAGGCTGATAGTCTACTTTATTATTATTTTTTTGTTATCAGTGATAATCTCTTTAAGGTTATCAAAATCACCCTAATGCCTTTAATGGTATAGCTGACAACACATAGTGCATTAATGCAGGCCATTGACTTGACCTCTGACACCAGGCTCATCCTCAGGGCATGCCCTGGCTGTTTGGAGACCTCCCATGACACACTGAGGCTGCTCTGTGTCCACACATGTTGCAGTGTGGCTCTGCTGAGTCCATTGATAATTCAGCTAATGAGTGTGACAGGATGACCAGGATTAACCCTCTTTAGCATCCCACTGTCTACCTGCCTATCTGGCTCTGCCTCACTGAGCTGCAGCAAAAAGATAATCAATAGCACAAGATGTGTCACACAGGGCCATGGATTTGGATTTGCACCAAAACAAGAGGTATTTTCAGGTAAACAAAGCATGTGTTTTACTAACAAAAAATGACACACATTTATACATTGCCATGCTAGATTTACAGTCTGTTGTATTTTCGCCCCATAGTTTGGTAAAAGACATAGAGGATAAGCATTAGAGAGCTTTTTGCAGAGAGCAGCCCAGGGTTGCCACATGCAGCAGGCAAGGCCCTGTTCAGGGATATGTTCTGTGCCTGGCTTTACCACATCAGTAGAGGTGGCCTTATTCAGCAGCCCTGCCTCTTCACTCCTCTCCACCTCCTAACCCAGAGACCAAACCCAGGCCCAGCCTCCACTGCTCTAATTATAACGGGAGCTCCACAATCTGTAATTTATAAGTCTAAAACACTGTAATTAACTACAGCTTTTATAGGGAGTCATAAATAATGCCAGACCTTTTTTTTTTTATAAAGCTAACTTCTCTACTCTGCTCTTTTTGGCCTGCTCTGGGTTTGTTTCAAGGTAACACTGGGAGACCTGAAATAATTATTCCAGCCTTCTACCTCATACAACCCTCTAACATCCCACTCATGCAGACAACCTCAAGATTTCTTTCTGACTGGTATGGGGGATTTTGTGGGGTTACCCAACAACATTGAGTCCTGCCAGTTTTGGGATGTCTGACTCAGAGTTGGGGAGGTGGGGAGGGCAAGAAGGACAGCTTAATATGTGTTTGGTGTTCCTGGAAATGTTTCTTAAGTGCGGTGAGGGATCCCTCTGAATGATCCTGATATACTTGTCTTAAGAATAGTGATGTAATTAATGACTCTAACAGAGCAAGACATAAAAGCACGAAGGACAGGAAAATGTTACCATATGGCTGAAGTAAAAGATTTCTCTGTAAGGCTCTGAGAAAAATATAGGACAGAGTGACAGCACACACAGTTTCCAGGTTAACAGTTAAGCAGCAGCTCTAGCTTATGTGGCTGCAATATAGTCTGGTCTCTCTGTAGTTAAATATCCCTGCTGCCTTCCCACAGCCACCTTCTTATAGATATTTTACTCATGCAGCAGCAGATTTTCCAAGATAGTTGAGATAGTCAGATATGCAAGGGAGATGATGGTGCATATGGATGATGGTTCCTGCTGTAATCAGTCGCATTGTCTGACGGCTGTTTTCTTCCCTGCTTGTTTGGGTGGCTGGTGATTTATGTGGTGGTCTTTATATTCAGTCCTTAGGGAGGGACTGCCACCAAACAGGCTGGAACAGCTAGGCTCAGCATTCGTCTCCTGTCACTACCAGCCTTCTCACTTGTTCCTCAGACAACGCAAAACAGCCTATCCAGAGAAAAATGACCCCCACTCCTCCAAAAAGAATAAAGAAGAAAAAAAATCTTTTAAAAGTTAACAAAAGTGAGATACATAGTGAGGCACAAAGCAACAGCAAACAAAACAAAGTGTAACAAAGCAAAAGACTGAAGGGAGGCATAGAGGTGAAGTATGGGATAAAAAAATGGGCCACCCTGGGCACAAGGAAAGCTCTTAGCACCCACTCCCCAGGACTCAACAGACAATAGTCCATCTGCTGGAGACACACAGGCGCTTTCAGTCTGCAGAAAAGCCCCCTCGTTTGGATTCAGCCTCCGAGTATCTTCCACTCCCCTCCCTTTCGACCACCCAGACACTGCTGCTGCCATCTCCCCACTCTTGCACATCGCACATATGCAGGAGATGATTATAGTCCTCCCTGTCTTACGGCCCTGCCTCCAGTTTTTTTAGTATCCACTAGAGACAGATCCTACTGATAGTTCAAGGCAGACAGAGGCTCTGTTCTATTGCTGCTTAAACCCTTCTCTTTAGCAGACTATTCAGCTTGGAATCAATTAATCTCAAGCCTGCTTGGTAAAAAGCCTGCAGGTGGGATTTTAGTTGAAACCAGCATTTTGGGTTTTTTCCAAGAAAATTCAAAGCAGAGAATTTAGTTTTAGGTGTTATGAAGAGCTAAATAGAATACTGATCAATTCCACAGTGTATCTCAAGAGAATTTTTTTAATCTTTTTTTTTCCCTCTTTACTTTTGAAGATGCATATAATGAATGTGCACACATATGTCTTTCTGCCTGCCTGGCAGTCTGTGATTCTGTCTGTTTATTTGGGCCTTTGTTTGAGCAGTGCTGTGGCTGGAACTGAGTGTAGTCCTCAGCGGAGTAGTTAGGCCTCCTGAGATGTGGCTCTGGGGTTTCCTGTGCTCCCTTGCTATGCCAGGGTCTTTAATGACAATATGGTGGCCCAGGCAGTGGCAGCTCCTCTGAGAGAGAGAGAGAGAGAGAGGGAAGGAGGTAAGGCATGGCAGGGGCTAATTAGCGAAGAAGCCAAAGATGTTTACGAGGCTTTACCTCTCACTGTTTTAACCCCTACCAGGCACTCTATGGAGATTAGGCATCATTTTGACTCCACCAGAGAATATGCAGATTATCTTAGCTTAGGTTTCTCACCTTTACTGATCCCTCATTTGTTAGGAAATAATTTCATTTTATTTTTGGTTTGTTGTTGAAAATTATATGATTTTTAATTTGGCTCAATCATGGCAATGTTTCCTAATTTACACTTGTCAGATTCAAAGCAGTACTCTATTTGCTCTCTGTACCATCCACGAAGCTCCTAAGGAATCCCGGGATGTAATGGCCTGGATTCCAAATGTTTTTTGTGGGTTTATGAAAAGGGTTTTAGTCTTAATGTGGTTGGCAGCTTGCCACTGGTCCTGCACTGATTCGGTTGAGGATAACTAAAGTAATTGCGTGTGTGTGTGTGTGTGTCTGTCTGTATGTTCTTGCGGCTGTTACAACCCGAAAGCTCTTGACGTGAAGTAGATTTTAATCCTCCCTCTAACTAAGCTGCCAGCTCTTGGGTATAATTTGAACCCATCCAATCTAAATCTCAGCGTGCCTCTTCACTAAGTGGTAGGTTGTGGACTGTAGTTTCTTTCTGTGCGTGGCAGCTTTTCTCTGATGACATAATGTGTTGACCCTCCTTCTTGTGTTTTATGCAGTGGGCTGTTGGTTGTACAATCACATAATCCGGAAATAAGTAAGTGGCAGGGAGTGGGGATGTTCTCTTTAAAGCTTAGCTGTCTGCCTAGCAGTGATGAGAGGTTTCAGTGTGAGGATGAGGGGAGCTCAGCACATCCCTGTGCTCTTACTTCTGCCGTAGTCACTTTTCAGGGACAGACTGAATGGGTGCTGGCAGGACTCCCCCTGCCCCTACTTCACACTAGTTCACCTCATCTCTCTATGGCAACATACACCTGTGGGAGTAATAGGAGCTGCTTGTTGACTGCTAATATTGTGTTTACCAGAAAGCACAACAAGCTTCTTATCACTGCACTGTATGTTTTATATCTCAGATATAAATGCAAATGTATTTTTCATGGGGTCTAAATAATTCTCTACTCTTTTATGAAATACCAACGAAACCACGTAGTGCTTTGATGGATTTGTGTACGACATTCAGTGATGCTGCGGACTGGCTCCATGTATAATAACCATAATCAAATCAGTGCCAGTAAATATGTCTCTTGAGCTGAGCAGGCTTGGCATTAATGTCAAAAGTGTTGAGATGTAGCAGGATGTTGAAGAAAGGGACTAAATGATTTATTTGCTGAGGAAATCGCTGTCACAGCAGCCCTGCTCTCAGCTCTTTCCCTAGTGCCCAGTGGGCCAATTAGACCAGCCTCTAATCCAAGGTACAACACCTAACTATGCCACCAGAGAGTAGAAGCATACACAACACAGATCAGCTGCTGTCATACACATTTCACAGAAACTCTCCTGCTTGTCTATTTTGCATTCTTATCCACCTCCCTTCCATCTTGGTTTCTTTTTTCCAATTTCTCTCCCCTGTGGTACCTGCCACACTGTGGGCCAGTCAGGCAGGATGGCTGCACGGCCAGTTCCGTATGGTCGCTGCCATGCTCAGGTGATTAGGCCTAATTATGAAGACATTTGTGCTACACTAATTAACGAGCCTGTTGTGTTGCCTCTCAACCTCTTTTCTCCTTCCCTCTTATGTCCCTGCTTAAGTTCAGCCTGTGGTCTCTCACCTGCTCCACAGCCTGACGTTTGCCCTTGCACTGTAGCAGCAAACAGATTGTAATCTTCACACTGTGGCTACACTCCCCCAACCAGGTGTTGACAATTAATTTTACTTCACCTTCATCAAGAGCAACAATAAATCTGAAATGCTCTGACAGTCAATCAGCATGGACTGGCAGTGTGTCAAATATGATAGCAGTGATGTTTGACTCTGTCTTATCAGATATCCATCTGTATGCTTTCATCCAGTGAACAGCCAGTGTACATGTACTTTTCCAACTAGACACTCGAACAGACCGTCACTGCCTCAGTCACGTCTAGCTGCTGTCAGAAAAGAGAAATATCCCTATAATCACTGCAGTTCTATGTACACATGAAAAAAGAGGCCTGATCTTGTCAATCCAGGCCATAATGTATTTGAATATCCAAAAGAAGCTTAACAGAAGGGTCTCAATGTTCTCTTGTTGCTACTGGCTTCCTTGACAGTGGCACTATTAGCAACTGGTGTCAGGGTAAGGGCAAATCTGGGCGGGGATGGATGGTCTCCAGGGAGAAAGCGAGGAGCTATATGGTGGCTGGGGATGAGGGGGATGGGTGTCATATTGCAAGTCATCAAACAAAGCAATGAGATTACCGCCAGTAACTGGTTTTAATATCAGAGCTAGGATATTGCCAGAATCTCCACTGTGGCAACTTAAAAATGTCAGATATGATTTAAAAGGTTATTCCACTGCCCAATGGGGAGGAAGAGACAGTCTCTGCTTTTCCTTTTTACTCATTTTCTTCAGGTTTATCAGTGCATTATCTCTACTTTAGCCAGCTTGTCTAAATTCTGACAAGTGTACCAACAGTATCATTTCTGAAAGGATTGATCTGGGAGAAAAATACAAAAAAATCAAAACATTTTAGCCTCATCTCATAAAAAATCAATGCGTCTGCTGTATCGCTCCAAAACAAGTATTTCAGTTCTACGTCTCAGGAAAACTCAACAATATCCTTCATTGATCTCAATGTGTGGTCTTTGTAGTCTCATTTTGGCTCTTGTCGTGATAGGAGCCTATTGTGTTCCCTATGTGAATGTGCTATGATCTAAATTCATAGGGAGCCCTCAATCCTGTTGTCTCCCCATGTTGTTGCCGAGGGGGGCCCTGTTGGAACCAGCCTTTCCAGGGGCAAGCTTTTGATACTCACAGGAACCATTAGATGTCTTGTTCAAGCACATTAGTTCCAGTGTTGACTAGGGACGACTCGAGAGGACAGGGGTGGACTGAATCTTAATGTTGCGCTCAGGAAAACCTTCGTTTGGCTTGTAAAACAGGTTTAACTTCCAAAGTTTTGGCTAAGGTCAAAAAGGCTTTAATTTTGGTCTCTCAACTGAGCTTTGCATTGCCATATAAGTCAGATATTTTGCATTTACAGTGATTTATGAATGCTCATGCACCTGCTCTCTTCTTCCCTACTGCTCCTACACATCTAGGCCCCTCAGGGAGGAACAAAACTGATATTCTTGGCACCCTCACCCTTCCACCCATACTGCCAGCCACCAGTCAGTCTCCCTCTCCTCAGTCCTTTTTCTCCAATTGGAAAGCAAGCAAGATATGGATTTGACAAAATACAAAGCAATTAAAACAAATTCATGCATAATAATAAAACCTCCTGCCAGTTAACAATCATCATCGCTTTCTTTTCTTTATAATGAGAGTTTTTTTCTCTCAAACCATTTTAAATAATGTCTCTGCTTTAACACCTGCATTCAGTGAGTAGTGTGCCTTGGCACCTGTGCCAGGCTGGTTTTTGTCTCAGGTCTGATTTAATTTCATCTCTTAATGGAGAAGTGCATGATACATGGAAGCTTTCTACTTCCCCAGAGACACAAGTGTACATGTCTGAAAGTTGAGCCAGCAAGCTGTGCACTGCACGTTCTGCTCTTTTTGTCTCCCATCAGCAGGTTTGTGGTGTGGCAAGTTGAAGTGGTGTATGCTCATTTACAAATTTGTTTGCTTCATAAATCATTGGCTTTCTTCATGGTAGATGTACTATAGAAGGGAAACTGGCAGGGAGTGAAAAAGTGCTCTTTAAGCACCCCCAGCTGCTCAGCTGTCCTACTCATACACAAGTGAAGACTGAGGCAGTGCAAATTGAACCAATCCATCAAATAGGGTGCAATTTGTTTAACCTTCTCCATCAGATATTTAATGGCTCAGTTACTACATGTAGGAAAAGGCCACATATACTGTTCAATCAACTTAAATAGTTACAGATATGAATACAGGTACACAGATGCACATTGTATGTATGCACACACTGTGTGACTAATGCAGTACTTTTAAAGGGAATAGAAAAGTGCTTCAGAGAAGAGTGTTAGACAAGAACCAAAGAGAATACAGGAGAAGATAGTATGCAAAGAAATGGGAAAAAAAAGTCTAGGAATAATAAAACAGTTTCTCTGGCAGGCATCCAGGCAGAGTGTGAGGGCAGGGTTCAGATAAAAAGAGGAATAGGAGACTTGGAAGTAAGCCAGTCAGATTTCACAGTTTTTTTTTACTCCCCCTTCTCCACCCCCCATTTATTGTCAGTGCCAAGATCTTTTGCCAGAAAGTAATGGAAACTCCCTTGTAGCCAGCGTTCAAATTGTGGAATAGAAGAGCAGGTCTGCTGAAAGGCCATTTTTGATTCTCTTACATGTTCAGTATATATGGTGTGCAGCAATAATCAAAAGAGGTTCTCCACTGTTTTTGTTTTTAATGCATGACTCATACTTTAGCTGCCCACTTCAGATGTCACCAAGCTTATCCTGTCTCAATGTGCCTTGAAGTGACCCATCAGATTTTCAGATAGTGTTCCTATGCATTTCACCACATGTAGCCATTTAAGTCTTAAAGCCAAAAAGAACCCAAGGGAAGTGAACATGGAACTGGAAGGTCCCCAGTTTGTCTATAGATTTATGAGTCGGAAAGCAAAAAGGCAATATTCAGCAGTGATCACTTAGATAACTCCCTGTGCTGTGGAGTTTTTCTATGAAAAACATCAGCAGACTGGGCAGTTTCCATGTGTGAATGTGAAAGTGTGAATGTGCAGCAGAGAGGTCCTGAAAAACAGCACGCTCAGTTGACCTTCCCTGTATTAATAAAGGGTTGAGAGGAAAAAATAGTGCATCCTGCTTTCCATAACATACACCATTAAAATGTAGAAAATGCATGTTGCGAAAATTGCAACCTGCTTGTGCGGTTGACGTAATGCCCCCACAATGACACAATTAAACCGTAACAAGCGTGCCCTTGACACCCTGTCTTTGCCCTCGCAGCCTCCTTCCAGAGCCCAGAGGTTTATCTGAGCACCAAGAGGAAAATGCTGACATTGTGGGCTGCTGTTGTTGCTCGTTATAGCAACCTACATCTCAGAGCTGTCAGGAGCTAGCTCGTGGTGACACGGGGAAATTGGACTGACTGATTTCTGGAGGGCATTCCCCCCTGCTATGCTCTGACCTGAAATACGAGAGAAAGTGCACTAGTCAGTGGACTATCACCTGCCTTGAGATACAATGGGAGTCGTACCTTAACTAGAAGCAGCAGTAGCCAATATTTGGATTTCAAAGTTTGTTTAAGAAGGAATCATACAGATAAGCATTTTTTTTCCCTGTGCATTATCTTTCTATTGAGGCTGAAGTGAGAGGATTCTTGAGAGAGAGGGACATTGAGCAAGACTCACCAGTGGGAAGAATTTATCAGCGATTAGGAGGGGATTGAATGAAGTAATCCTTGGGAGCTACTTCAAGACTCCTCAGTCCCTTCTCCTTGGGGACAGAGGCCTGTCTCTGCTACTATGCTAAAATCCACATAAACACACATGCTCCCAAACACTACACAAGCACTCTTATTAACAGAAATACAAAATGAAAAGGTACCGTCTTTAAACTCAGCTTCACAATGATGAAAATGTATTCGGATAAACTCATGTTCACACACATTCACACAATGAATCACACACACTTATGCACTAGCCACAAAATCCTTTCTCCACCACCTGCTAACCCACATCCATAATGTTTTCCTCTCCCCTGCAGCTCATCAGGGATTAGGGAAATTGCCTGGAATGAAAGAAATATGTTCTTTGATGGCCCCCTTTTCATGCATATGGTGGCACAAGACGCAGCTGGAGGTTCTTTCTGGAGCCAAAGAAAAGGTTTCAGCTGTGGAAAAGCCAAACAGTGAAAGATGAGGCATCGTGTCCTGTTTCCTCAGTGTTTCAAGATGGGCATTTTTAGCGTATGTTTTCAGTAGCAGTGAGTTTATCCACTATTTATATTCTGTAGAGTGGTAATAGTATGGATTATGCATCAGTTGTCTGCTGGTGAAGTTGTGCCATGCTCTTTCAGCAGATGTTAAGTGTATTGGGACATCCTGTAACCACAGTTTTACATTGGTCTAATCTAATTGGCCTCCCAGCCTGCCGAGCTGCTGGAAAATTTTGCTGCGGTGTTGCATGATGCCGTTTAGTTTTCACAAAGCACACATGGCTTCCCCCTCAATTGCACCACATGTAGGCACCTCAGCTCATAACCAACTGGATGCCAGCAGCCTGATGGTGAGGGTAGAGGTAATGACCCCCTGTTCATGCGTGGGTGGGGCTGAGAGGGCAGACAGGAGTGTAGTCGCCTATAATTTACCCAGTGTGACTACATGTTGAGAGTTTCATCTCTACTTGATGGTCTACGAAAGCTGTACATCCTGTTGGGGGCGTTAAAGGCTGGGGAGTTAATTGAATGGTTTTGGCGAGGACTGCTGTTCTACACACAGAAGTTCAGGTTTATCACCACAGGAGCATCCAGCATAAGACCTTTATCAGAGGAGTGTGAGGAGCATGTTCATAACTGAACCTCACTGCCCCCTGAGAAGGATAATTACACAAGATTATTTTCCAACTTAACCAGTATGGTTGCATAAAGTTAAAACTCTTTAAGTTTAATTTTTAAGGAGATATGTATACTGCCATGGAGCGTTTATTTTCACTGTGATTCTGTAAGAGTCAGTGACAGTTCTAGCTTACATCGAGCTACTAACATTATGTACATGTTGCTGTGGAGTATGTAATGTATATTCTAACAATTATAGGGAGCCTGCTCTTATCCTTTTCTTTTCTTACAGGAATTTAGGCTATGATAAATTCATTCTGATGCTGTAAGTTAAAACAGAGAATACTATACAGACTGACCATGTTAAGGTCATCATGTTACATGTTAATCTTACAGAAACTGATCTATCAGCTAAAGCTGTTGTGGGTGCAACTCAGTAATACGTGTCTTCAAATTATTCCCTTTGATATCAGCTTGGCTCTGTATGTGGGTTCTACTGATGAAATATATTTCCTGCTATTTAGGTCTAATTAGCAATTAGGTTTCATTGTGTTTCATTTTGAACTGTTCTTTGCTCTCTGTGCGCCTGCCTTTCTGTGTTTTTCACTTAAAGGATAAACATACCACTTTGTGTGTCTTTCTGTAGTTACAACTTTGATTTTGGCTTTGTTTTAACCACAGCAGAGAGGCTTTGATCATTTTGAGATGGACTCTTATTTTAGGACATGCCTGTTAATGATCAGCACAGAAGCAGATGTGTACAGCACATGCTATATGTACAAATAGGGCAGAACGAGTGGGGAGAAAGATACAGGCTACATGTGTATGCATACATTTGTTTCCTTGTTGGTCCTTTTCTTCATTGTGGAAATTATACAATCTCAGTGCCTCTCCACCCCACAGTGGGGCTGTTCCCCCCCCCCAAAAAAAATGAACTGAAAGCAATGCTGAATTTGAAATGGACTCCCAGCTTAGGACCCAGGACTTTGTCCAAGAACCACAAGCAAACCAGAGTTACTCCTCTGTGGTCAGCCCAGCCTTGTAGCATCCTGGCACAGGCCAGTGGCACAGAAATAACAGCAAAGAAAAGGGAAGTCATTATGGGGCTGTGTTACTGTTCACGTTGAATTATTATGATGGTGTCCAAAATAAACATGCACACCACAGTTCGTTGGTTTATGAGAAAAGGGAAAAATAATCAAAATGGCAAAATGAATGTAATTATAAAAAGTGGCATCGTGTTTCCTTTGAAGTCTGTCATTTTCTAATTTTGTTTTAATTTCGCTCTTTCATCCAGTTGGCAGTAGGTCCCTACTTTTCTTGATATGATGGTGGAGTGCTGATTATAGAAATGAAATGTGTGGAAAAGCGCTATTACAAGACTTTGACTGAGTAGATTTGTAAAGCAATCAGTGAAGAAATGTTATGTATAGTTTGGCAAAGGAGTGTCATCCAGATGTCCAGTAAGTCATGCTCCAGTTTTACCTTTTTATTCAGAACTTCAGTCTGTGTGGCAGACACATAATCCATCAGTAACAGAGAAGCTAAATCCACAGTTTACCCTACTGTGCTAATGGAGGAATCATATCTTCTTAGTCCCACAGGAAAGTTGTGCGATATACCTTCCCATTGTGAGGCTAATCTCTGGTTTATGGGCCAGAGAATATCTTTGCAACCACAATAACTACTCCCCAAAATCTCTCCCACAAACCACACAAGGTCATATCTCAAGCAATTAACTGAGCTCAGCCCAACACATAAGCTGCCTCCTCCCAGGCATTGAGAAGCAAGAAGACAGCACTTGCATGGGGTCCTGGGATGGTGACTGCCCTGGGGGCTATTGGAATTGATTGGCTATCCTTACTTAGGAATGACCGAGCTTCTCTAAGCGCTTAGCATTCTGACCTAAGAAAGATGAGGTTAGTGTCCTCTTGGCAATTTCCACACAAATCCACTTCACTTTACTCTGCTGCAGCACTTGACTTCAGTTCACAGGTTCTATTCACTTTAGTTCTCTGTGCTCTGAGAGAGAGAGAAGATGCATGAAATGAGATTAGGTTGGTGGGCTCTCCCTTTTCGTCTATCCTACCCCTCTTTTTGTTGTGGCGTGCCATAATACCCACCTCAGGGTTGCAGCAGCAGAGAGCAGTGTGAAGGTAAATAGCTATGGAGGGTAATGAAGTAGATGAATAATAAACATGGGAGTGTGCCATGTGGTGCCAGGATTCTGGGGCAGCCAGGATCAGTGGGTTGCATGAATGAGGACCCTGGGGTCATAGTCCACACAGTTGGGTAAGTGCCAGGAAGTAAGATCACAGCAACAACACAACAGGAGCATCTTGATGTTCCTCTCTTCTGTTCAGCGTAGACCTTAGTGAGGATGTCTTTATCTTCTGCTTAAAAAGGACTAGGTGAATGGATGATACAGAATCTGAATATAGTCTCCAGATTAGTGAGGATCAGGTTGGCTTTTAAATCTGTTGACTTTAAAGATTGTATTTACATGGTTTTAGACATGATAATCATGAGAAATCACAGCATATTCATCACTTCTAGCCAATATAAATCAAAGCTTTTAGCATTTTAAAATCTTTTTTATCACATTTTTAGCCAAGTAAATGTGACCAAATGCAGTCATTTTATATGCATGCTGCATTGCGGTGTGTCATTTGATGTTAGAGCTATCTGCTCTTTCCTTAGAGATACAGGTGTAGTGCTTTCATCTGTGAATTATCTACTCAATGATTGCCTGTGACATTTTTAGGCCATTGACAGCTGTCTAAATTTTACACTTTAAAAGCTCAGTGCAAATCTCACTTGCCCTTTCTGTCTCTAGATGGTATTTTTGAGTTTGTTCAAGTTCAAACCCAAGAAGAGATACATTTTTTTTTTTTTTTTTAAATTTACATGATAGTGTGGTAAAGAATCCACATGCTGATCCTTGAACAGCTGGAAAATAACAGAAATATCCAGGCATTTTGTTCTTAGGGGGCAAAATGTATACACTCCACTAGCTTCCAGCTGTATCATATCTCACAAACAGCATAAGCATCATTGGGGCACATCATTTATATGAAATTGCTGCAGTCTGTAGGTATTAAGTAAAATGTAATTCCTGTAAATGTATGGTGGAAGTGTGGAAGATGTCTTTGACAGTCATAAAATATAGAATAAATAGTTGTTTCCTGGTAGGTCAAAGGCACAGTACATGCCTATTGTTAGGTTTGGTTAAAAAAAAAAATCACACAGCCTGACTATCACACCACAGACACATCTTTCAGCCCCACATCCAAATACACAGCCCCTTTGCCTTTAGCCTGCAAAAGGATGTCAGTTCACGGGAATTTAAATTGTTTTTCTCGGCCTCAGACAATGGAATGATAATGGATAATGGCGATCCACCAGGCATAAAGAGGGAAAAAAGAAAGAAAATGGTCAAGGTTGAGAGAGTAAATTTCCTGGGGTCAGAGGTCCAGGGATTAGCAGATGTCAGAAGGAAAGCTGGGAGGATGGGGTGATACAGGCATGGTAGTGGGGGAAATGGAGAGGGCATGTAGAAGTGGGGCATGGAATATGATAGTGGCCTCAGATAGGAACCAACAGTAACCCCAGGTCACGGTTAGTTCCTCTTAGACCTACATGAAATGCATTGCTTTCTTTCTTACTGGACGTTATTGTTGCTTTTGATTTGCTTCAAACTAACCAGTTCTTTTCTTTTGTTTCATGTCTGTTCCTGACCATCCTTTTGTCTTCTGCTGCATCCCGAACTGACTGTACACTCCACAGGTGAGTGAAAATATTTTAACTGAATAAAACTAGACATGTTAATTTACATTATAGCCACTGAACTCTCAACAACATAAACAAAACCAAAGCAAAAATAATTAACTGGTTGATAGAGATGCATAGATCATGACACCTAGTGAAAGCCTGAGAGGAGCATTCACTAGATTTAGAACTAATGCATCAATAAACAGGATTTTCAACATATGTTCTCTTGTCCCTCAAATTACACACTTAAACAAGGATCCTACACAATCCTCTAAGGCTGAGCTGTTAATATTTGTTCTGAAGACCCGTCTGTGTGTGTTTAAACCCAGCTGGGATCCCGCTGAGTGCAGAGGGAGTGAAACAGCGGTGCTGAAGAGAAAATAAAATCTAGCAAATCGGCTTAATTGGCTTAAATTAAAACAGCACAGGAGAAACTGGAGCGGATGTGGTGTGAGGTTATCTGGAACGATGCACTTGTACAAATATGCGTGTGTATGTGTGGGAGGGCACCACAGCACATTGTAAGTACTGCTTCAGTTCCTTCCTCTGGGTTGCTTGGCACCAGATGGCCTCCCTGAGTGAGGAGCAGCTGAGGAGTTTGACGAGCCCTCACGAGGCCATGTGCAGAGATGTGAAAGAGGCTCCACCTTTCTTATATGTAGCTCTATCAGGGGGGTGGAGGTATACGGGCCTTTGGAGACCCGTTAAACTTTCATCTGCAGTTGTCCTCCCATTCTACAGCTGGTTCAGCCCACATCCGTGGTCCCAAATAGGCCATGGCCAGGGTCACAACCTCTCTACAGCCATAAAATATACATTACTCCCACAGAAGGAGTTCCTCTAGTCCATTTTCCCATCCCATTATTCTTGACACGGTTTTCTTTGTACACAAAATGATTAGGAGCAAACTTGTTCCTCTTGATATATTGGTCCTTGTCTGGCTTTGTTCCACCTCTGTTCATTTACAGTGTGAACTCACTCCCACTTTTGCAGGAGAGCAGATCAAGGTCTCCGCTGTCGTTTCCACATGTTGAGTGTCACACTCTGTTTCCCTCTGTATCTCAGTTTCTTAACAGCAAATAGCTTGGTGTTATCTCCTCAGGGTCACTGTTGAGGGGGTTAGGGAGGTGATCCAGACAGGCTGGATCTGGTTGGACTTCTCTCTGATAGCAGCAAGTGAGGGCATCCTGGGATAATGTAATTCTCTCTGGACCAGTATACTATTAGAAACATTAAGACATAAAGGGAGCTCTTTGTGTTTTTTGCAGTCCTCAAGGTTGACTGATTTACCTTTCATGCTGTTATTAACATGTTCTGTGAACTTCACCTAGGCAGGTTGTTCAGCACAGGTGGTTCTAGTCACCAGGCAGCAGTGGAGCATATACTGTAGGAAGTGTCTCAATCCAGAACAGATTGCATGCTGGCAATTTAGTGATAAAAATACAGCAGTGTGGTGGTAGAGTTGATGAGTCAGGAGACATTTCTTCTTCATCTGAAGTTCAAACTGCACTGGCAGCCCAGCTGAACTATATTTGAAAAGTGGTACTGAATCAATGTCAGTTTCAACAATGCTTATTAAGGCTAAATGTTTACTATATTGCAGAAAGCATTCAAAAATACAACTACCCGGTAGAAAAGGTTCTCTTGGAATTAAATCAAAAAACAAACAAAAAAAAACAGTAAAAGTCAAAAGTCAAGCAACTTTGTTTGTCTGCAGCCATGCACAATGAAAACAGGGGATTTATGAAGTCTGGACCTGTTCTTACTTCACCCCAGAGGCACGTGATGACATAACCAGAGCAAGTGAGAAAAAGACAGAGGAAATGACCATCCATAACCATAGCATGTTTCATCTGTTATGTTTTGTTTATTGGAGAAGGCAGAAGAGGTTGTCTGGAGAACATCTTCAACAGCCATCTTCTCGTTTTTGGTCAGGTTGACATGCTGTATCATAGTAATCCAATTCTGCCAGCAGGGATTCTTTCACACTGAATCCTTTGTGCATGTGTGTGTGTGCTGTGTGTGTGTTTAATAGACTTTTACAATATTTGAACAAATTAATATGGATTTTATTTTAGGTTATTATTGAAGTATCTTGATCCTAAATCTTAGTAGTGTGTATAAATCATGAACTATAACCTAGTTATACTACACAAACACCTACTAAAGTGACAGCTGCAGTGCACAATAATGCTCTAAACAGCTGTCTTACAATGTTTTGTCTAAATACAAACTAAGAGTGTTACACCGCAGGTATTCTAATTTGAAAATTGCTCCTGCCCTCTTTTGCATGTGATACACTACATTCAAAACCAAAAAAAAATTAATGAGTTTTTCACCAGCTCAGGATGACCATATAAACCTTTACTGCTGCTACTATTATTAGTTATACAGAGTAATACAGTAATGACATATTTTTTATTTATGTTCACATTTTCCATCAAAATATGTAGCATTAAAGTTAATTGGTGACATATTCAGTTCTGCACTGAATATGCATTTGCAAACCAATATATCAGTCCATAATGTGCATGTGTGTATTTATTATCATGCATTATGTTTATGCAGTACACAGGAGCAAGAAGGTGTCAGGCTATTCAGTTCTCATCTTTGTAAAAAAAATTTATTGCCTTTCTGTGTTACACTGCACTCCTTATTGCTTGAAAAGCTTCCTGCTAAGACGATAGAAGGCAATTCAACCATATGCTTGTTTGTCATTTCTGCCAACTCATGCCGGCTTTTACTGTTGGAATAAAACTTGACAAAAGTAATTTGGAACTCCTGGGGTAGCCTTGTCTGTTTCCTGTAGCTCTGATTCCTCATCCCTCTCTGACAGACTGAGAGGGCAGGAAAGGGTCTTAGATTTGAACAGGTTTTATCTCCACAGCCAAGTTGCAGTGGAACTCTTGAACTGTCTGGTAGTGAACCCTGTCAGGACTGGACAGAGGACTGTGTTGGAACGAGACCTGAGGATGACTTGTGCGTCACTCTTGGCTTATATCCTTTCTCTTTACTGTTTAAAAGCCACAGGCTTAGTGATGAGGCATGCTGAAACACACGTTGTGGGGAGTAACATTCCTGACATTGTTGCCTCAGCCAGTCAGAGGTAATTGTTTATTTGAATATTCTGGTGCAAGACAGCTTCAGGATGTCAGCTGCTCACAAACAAATTGATGAGCAGCGCTGTTGTGAGAAATTGGCTGATGAATGGAGCTGCAAGTCCCTGTGTGCAGAACTTGGCAGAAAAGCCTGCAGTTCATATGCCACAGTTGTATATACAGACTGGGTTTTTCTTTTACATGAAATGTAATCAAGCACTGACCCAAGAATTTAACTCAAACTTCTTACTGACTCTACATACTTCCACACTTTGTTTACAGAGGTTAACCTACAGGGCAAGGAAAGCACACAGAGTAATCAGCAAAATAGTCTGAATAAACACCAAAGACCTTGAATTGCCACATTTCTGTAATGGTTAACTACACTGCACCTGGGGAGAGTTGCCCCCTGGTCCTTTCTTTGCTCTGATGGTCATGTCCACATAGGATGCCAGTGTCTGGCAGGGATCACATCAAAGACTGTTTACCCATCAAATAGTCAATGCAGACTGGGAGATGTTTATTTGGCCCTGGGCTCTCGTTCAACTAATAGGCAGGGCTGCACTCTTGATGAATTATCAAAAAGAAAGTGCCACATTCCTCCTCTGATGGCACTTTGAAAGTGTTATAGCTTTTTTATTGCTTTCCTGCCTTAATGAGTAAAAGGGAGCCCAATTACCAGCAAAGGCCATCAGGTTTCATCTCCGTAACACATTTCAACCTGAGAGTATTATTATTGTTCATTAGGTTAGGGCCAGAATCTGCGTAGCTAATGAGAAAGCTCAGTAGCCAAGAACCCTCATGTACACCAACAAGACCACAATTCAATTAATCACAACATATTGCCTAATAATGCTTTGAAAAAGAAGCACAATCATCCATTATTATGTCCTTTTTCTTCTTCCTTTAAAGACACATCATAGTAAGCCGCACTGTGAGGAGTGTTTGTTTAAAGAGCAACTCTCAGAAGGAGTTGAGTCCAGTTGAGTACTGTTGAAAGAGAGCTCTTTGTGTTTGTTGGCAGTGAGAGGAGATTGGGACTGTAGGAGGCCTGCCAACACTGCTGTTTAAGTACATACAGCGTTATTGGGTTACTCCAGAGGGGGTGGGCGTAGACTCGGCAAGCTTGGATTAGCATGGGGCCAGAGAGCGGACAGCTGGGTGTTTCTGGTGGCACAGGATGGGGGTAGGCATGCGTTTATGTGTGTCCCTGAGAGGGAAGCATGGAGGAAGACACTGAAAGAGAGAGCATGCACAACCGCCGTTCAACCATTTTCTCTGCGACATTTACTCCTTTTCCTTTTGGGGCCATTTCTCTTTTATAGTCTGTGGCATAAACAGGGAACTGCTTCCCTTGGTGTTAGAGGGCTTCAGGTGAAAAACAGAAGCTATTGCCTCCATCTCCATCCCCAGTGACTCACCTCATCTTCCAGTCTACCAGTCCCAAGTTCCCAATGTCTAATTAGCTCACCGGCACAGAACACAGGCAGAGTAATTGCGCTCAGTGTGGAAACTCAGCCCGTAGCAACCTGGCTTGTGTACACACAAGACTGCTCAAATAACGTGGTGCTGTGGCAGGCGGCCACCGCAATCTTCTCTCCTTTATTTATTCACTTACTCATCCATTGAGTCACTTAGCCCTGCTTGCCATCCTCGCTGTGACGCTTAATCAGATTTACCACGCAGTTAAGACTGTTTCAGTCTTTATGTTGTTCTCTGTGGATTTACTGCTTTTTACTTGGATCTGTCAATCGTTCTCACTTCTACTTTTCCTTCTTTCTTGTTGCCAAGTTTTGTTTTTTTTTTGCCATTTTCTTCTTGGGGACTTTTTGATGATAATCATATAATTTGGGTCATGCATTCAGCTCTCTTTGATCCATTAGATGCTCAAGGAAACTTGATTGTTGTATTCTGTTTGGAAAGACCACAGTTTGACTCACTGAACGGGGGACCCTGGGGGTTGTCAGCCCTTTCAGGAAGGCTCAAAAAGTGAAATCCTATTTCTTACTGGCATGGGTTCACACGAATATTAGCAAATATTTATACAACACTGTCAGTGTTATCACTCAACTTTTTAGGGATTACAATGACTGAAAGTGAAGTGTACTTAGGAAATTACATTGTGGCTTTGAATGCATTTTGTAGGCTTCAGGGTTATGACAGTTTACCAAATAAAAGACCACAAATCCTTCACACAAAAATATGTGTGTATTACAGATACAGAGGAAGACATATAGTGCAGACTTTGATACATACAAACACAAATACAAGGGGGCTCATGCTGAATAAGAGACGGTAACTCTTCTCTGAAATAAATGGAGAGACTATTCACTTCCTTCTAGACAGCAGTATTTAGTAATGTCACCTGGGGCAAGTGGGGAGGGGTCAGGAGTCAGAGGGCTGAAAATGGACCCATCTAACCTTCACCATCGTTCATCATGATGGCTGGTTTAAAGGAGGAAGAAACAAAAAGGGAGGCTAGATTGGAGAGGAAGACAGCTTCAGCATGGGGGTTCTCAGAACAGGTTTCCCACTATGATGGATAGAGGATGTTTAAAGAGTTTAGTGCACTTGATTTTTGTGTGGCTGAAGAGCAAGGGAATAAAAAAAGAGGCTGAATGAAATGATTCATCACTAGTGAAAAGGTATTAGTCGAACTGAAGGATCAGTAAAGAGGGTAAAAAATGGGGAGGAGTGGACAAGGGGGGCAGAGGGAATGACATAATCTCAGAGGTGTAAAGGTGAAGATTTGGTTAAAGAAGGGAATTAATGCCAACTAGCAGATGGAGGGTCTACCAGGCAATGTTAAATAATCATGCTGAGTCTAAAGAGAACTGGGTGGAATGGGTATTGTTTTGTCTTATCCCTCCCCTTCAAAGTACCATTTTTTTTTCCTGCTGTCTGTCTAGTGGTGGGTCTTGGGTGTTACGGGGATTATGAGTTTTGCCAGGCAGGCTGGGGTTAAGATGAATGGTTGTCCTTTTGGATCCAAGATGGTCATTATCATTCCCACATGGTGCCGCCAGATAAAGCCCCCAAAGCCTTTTTGATTCACATGGGTTTGTTGTCCGTCTCATTTTTCTTTTGTTTCTTTGTTTTCTAAGTAAATGCAGCGCTGCTTTGTACCACCTCTTGAAGCCGAGTGAAGCCCCTACAGCCCATTAGTTAGTTTTACACACATTGTTTTTAGGGCTCAGTCAGTGATAACACTAATAAATGAAATAATAGCACTTATCAAAAATACTCCACAGACATCAGTCATATGTCAGAATGATAAATCACTCACATTTTGACAGTTATTTTTTTAATATCAGAGCATTTGTCACTTATCAAATAAATACAGCAATTTTGTGTTTAATGTTATCAGATTTATCCTTTATTTCAAACGAATAAAATTACTACTGGTAGTTAAACTAACCAGCGCTAACCACATATTAATTAAGTTAAACTTCTTGTATTCAGCAGGATTTTGAGGACTTTAGTGTGTTTAATAACATTAATATGTCAGCATATTAAAAATAAATTGGTTTAATTGTAAAGTAAATTCCTAAAAGAAGATATTTGCAAAAAAGGGTTAGTGTTCATCATCTTTGTCGTGTCTAGCATAAAACAAGCACTATTTTTGTCCATAGTGAGACACAACAATGCATGTGTTTCCATCTGTCGCCTTGGTAGCAAATAACAGGGTTTAAAACCATTTCTCACATGGATTCCCTTAATGGTTATCTCTGTCTCATTCTTCTCCAATCAGAGGCCAGTGTGATTAGCCATGTCAGTCACGAGTAAAAGCCCCTCATATACAGTGGCTCTGCAGTTTTCGGTATGAATAGACTTGGGGTGGGGGGGACTCTCCAGTGGCAGTCTGAACACTGGAGACATTCAAATTCACATCCGCTTTTGTAGTGTCACTTCAATATTGTAGTATGGAGAAACATGTTGACATTCCTCTCCACAGGATTATTGTCAGTCTTTGTGCTGTCCATTAAGGCCAAGCTGCACATTATTCTCAGCAAATAATAATGCACCCAGGCTCACTGCATGGCTCTCTCAGATGGAAATGGGTTTTAAATGACAAGGGGATGAAATGTCAGCTTGTCTGGCCAGCTCACTAGCAAATTTAGCTAGTTTGGACAATATCAGTTCAGAACAGTTTTGATTGGATTGGTATATGTATGTGAAGCTGTCAGCTAGTGGTGGTGATCTGAGTACATGTGCATATATTAGGTCATGCATGCTGATGTGAGGCGGTGTGTTGATTTTAAGGAGACGTACTGTCCACTCTGTAATGCACTTTGCTGCAGCCTTGTGTGCATGCCCTACCCTCTTCCCATGTGCGCCCATGTTTGCACAGCAGTGGACACGAACCTTGGCTAAGAGCATCTAGGGTGCTATGATTAAGTATTAATTCAGGCATGTGATCGATTTCCTTCCAGCCTCTGAATAAGAGCTGAGCACGGGGGGCAGTGTTCAAACACTGACTCGGATTAGTGTTCAACAGCAGATTTTTTTTTTTTTCTATTTTGCTCTGGGTGCTATGTAGAGTATTCATTGCTGAACTGACCAGACAGACCACACGCAGTTAAAGAATTATGTTCTCTTTAATCATCATCACGTGATGCTTTTTAATTTTCCCTCTCCAGACACAAACTTGTCAGAAGGGTCACAGAATATTATAGCTGCACACTCGTCCTTTCATCAAAGAGGCAATGTATTGTTTCTTCGTGATTGTAGGGTGAGACATATCTTTCACTCTTTGCGAGAGTGACAAACTGGAAATGCGTCCCTATCCCTTCACATCTCCCCCTAGCAGATTACTTGATCTCTGACCCATGCTCAGGATAGATTGACACTCATGCCACTCTGTCAGTGGAAAGGCCTCTCTAACCCATTTCTAACCCTGCAGGTCACCAATTAGGCTCTACGTCCATCATCCAGCTGGCCATCCCAGACACCCCCCCCCACCCCCTTTCCTATAGATGATAGCCTGCCACAGGGAGGCCATATTGGTCCTGTCCATTTGTCTTCATCAGGAGCTATCGGAGTACAGGCCTCCCCAACCCCAGAGGGGCCCCTATCTCTGTTCTTGTCTCACTCACTGCCTCTAACTTTCCCTGAAAGGTCCATGCATATTCTTATAAACCATACCTTGAGAAGCACTTGATGGTCGGCAGAATGGCACCCTATTACAATGAAGCAGTTTGTTTTTAGCATGACAATGAAAAGTGGGAATGGGGTGCAAGCAGTAGACAGCGCACTGAATAACGATAGCTTCAGAGGGGCCATGGTGCACTGAAGCGTTCAGTAGGGCTTCGCCAGTATATTTCCCTGGAATTGGACAGTGTGAAACAAGACTGAAATGGCAGTCAGAGGCCAGTTAATGGGTCTGTCAACACAGCCAACATTGCGTTTGAGTTTACCGTTTTAGAATCATTTTCTGTGTGTGTGTGTGTTTGTGCAAATGTGTGTGAGTGCTTTCTGGTCATCTACACCTCTGCACATACAGTTTGTGTACATGAGGGCCTGCTTCCTCATCGCTCAAGCTGAATGGACATCAGGCAGCAGTGAAATTAGACTGTCTCTCCTTCAATGGTGGACTGTCACTACTGAGATGGAAGAAAGGTGAGCAGTCTGGTCCCAGGGCACCTTTAGTGGGGGCCCATTTTGAAACATTTAATGTTTGACAGACACTGTCAAAAGCACGATGACCTACAAACAGCCATACTCTCTATAAAACAGGTGTGGCAAGGCCACAGCATGAAAGTCATAGTTGGGGACCCTCTTTTTGGAGAAGCTTTGGATAAATACATGTAAATGTATATGGCAGTAGGACCTTTATGTTACTAAGGTCTTAAGATATGATTAAGCTCATGCAGGCATGTGCATGTTTTTGCACATGAATTTCAAGGTTAATCTCAAGACCGCCCTCTCCCTTTACAAGCTCGTGATTATAAGGTTTGGTAATTACTGTGGAGGTAATCGTCATACTTTTCTGTCTCTCTCACTGTTGGCATTCCCCATCACTCTTTATATTCCAGACATGTAATATATGACTGTTTTACTCCTTGTCTTTTTTCAGAACTACATACTAAACACTTATTTCTGTAAACATTTCTTGTGAAAGCTTTTTTTATTCATTCATTTTAGTGTGCAGAAAGGCATACATGAGGCTTAGAAGCAGCTGCCAACACACACAGCATGTTGTGACTTTATGGTGATATTGCTCATGCACTCCCTGAAGCATCTCTTTGTCTGATGGCTAAGTGGAGTGAGGTTACAGTCTCTTATTTTATCAGGCTTTTACCACTCCTCCGCTTCCCTCTCTCCCATTACAGGTCATCCTGCAGCATCTCCCGCCGCTGTGCTTAAATGTTTAAAAGCCTTTTCCCCTTCAGCTTTACTGTTTGTTTACCTATTTATTATTTTACCATTCCCTTTATACGGTATGTTATAATATTACTCTCGCTTCTTTTTCTCTCTTTATGTGTGACTTGTTTTTTTTCCCTCACTTTGTGTCTGCTCTGATAAGTGTCTGGCCAGGTGCTTGGCCTCTCAAATCTGTCAGTGGTCCTAACACTCACAGCAGATCAAATATGTCCACTGAGAACTGAAACAAAACTATATCTATATCTTTTCTCATGTCCCATTCTTAGCATGGCCTGTGATCCCCTAGTTTATACAAGGTCTGGATGTCCTTGCAGATTTAGCCACTTTAATTTGCGTTTGCCCATAAATGCTGTGTTGATTCACGACCGGTAATTTAGCGTGTGGCCACAAGAGGAGTGGATAAGCCCTGGTTCCTGGCCATTAATACTGGAGCTGCGAGAGGGTGAGAGTGGAAAGTCCTCCAGACTCCATTGATTCACCGTCTCCATTCTGCATACTGATGCAAGCAGCCCTGCCTAATGCTGTAGTTCAACAACCAGTGGGTAGGGGATGGATGAGAAAGAGAGATAAAAAATGTCTTGGATTGACACAGATTACAACCTACAGCAGCCTTGCTGCTTCCAACTCTAGTTACACCTCTGCTCTCCAGAGAACTGACTGCACTATAGAAAGGCCATGTTTTGGCCTCTTAAGTTTTCACCAGCTGTCAGTGACTCTTAGTCATCTCATAGTTGTGTGTTTAGACAGAAGGCTTCAAAACAAAGTGGTGTGTATAGCAGGTGTTTTCCGGCATGTAGGATTTAATAACTCTAGTTTATAATGCCTTAGTTGCACATTTGTAGAGTCAGTCATGATGAAGATTAATAGCTCATTCCCATCCACTAATCACTGTTGATGTTCAGTAAAAACAGTCATGACCTTGATGGCCCAGTCAGACACCCAGAGGGTTCAAGCAACTTAACCCTGAGAGGTTAAAGGTCGACTGAAACGGTTAACAGAGCACAGAGTCGCACCTGATCTAACCTCACTGTGACCTGAGACCAAAGATTGACCACCAGTCGGAAGCCCAGCTAATATGTCAGTTGGACTTTCCCACATTGTTTCAGCACACACGTAGGTGACCAGGTCATGGACATTTCAAGAGGCTATAGTGGCATGCTGCTGTGAATAGCATGAATAAAAATTTGAGGTACATTATGGTTTGTGGCAAAAAGAAGGGCAGAAAGGGACTAATATACATAGAACTTGCGCCAAACAAAGGACTTACAAAAAGTACAGAAGTCAAATATTTTTTGAAAATCTTTTCATGAATATTATCTTTTACCAGAGACTTTTACCAGTAAGCTAAACAACAGATGAATTTAAGCTGAGAAATATGTGCATATGTTTGTTATAGAGGCCCCTTTCTTCTCGAACAAAGAGTCTGATGCTGCCAGCTTTGTTGAACCCCTGCGCTCCAGTATGGTGGCTATGTGTCTAGTTGGCCTATGTGTCAGTGCTGCTGAGGCCCTGTCTCCTCTCTGGGGAGTCTCCTTCCACTTGCTCACTTTATCCTCCTGCTGTTGCTGCCTTGTGGGACACACAGGCACACAGAGCCCAGATTGAGCCACTCTTGCTTGGCCCTGCTCCATTCCTCCAACAACGCTAATTACATCTCAAATGGTAATAGATGAGGCCTCGTTAGCAGCTCTCACTCCCTTGAAAGATTCACAAACATACATCAGAGGGGCCACTGATCGGTTTGAGCTGCCTCCTTCAAAAGCCGGACTTCACAGGGAGCTGGGGGCCCGATTCGCTAATTACTCCTGCAGTTCCACGCTGCTGCCCTGCACACCGCCTGCACAGAGAAGACAGCTCTTCTCGCATCACCAGTGCTATTTTCAGTCATGCCTACCCTCAGACCCAAGCCAAACTACATAGGCGTGTTAAATCTATAATTCAATGATCAAATTAGTTCACTGTCTGTTTTTTTTTTCTTTTCCATAAACCAGCTGCTAATCCAATGACATTGCAGAAATCAGTTCCCTCATAGTCACCAGCAGTTTTAACCCCAATTATAGAAACTCCGGAATGTTAAAGAGATAGACAAAGAAAATGTGATGTTATAATGGATCATAGGAAAATCCTGACATCTCAACATTAAGTGTCTCGTGATCTTACCACACTGTGTGCACCGTTTTTGCATAAAACTGATGCAAAATTCTGGTTCTTCTTTCAACTATGTGATTAAAATACATGTTCATGTTCACACAGTGTAAATATGCACAGAAAATTACATGTTTTGTGTATATTATCTAGTATTACTAGATTGTATTTTGCATTTGCTACTACTGCCTTACCTGTTGAGAGCTGCCACTCCAAATGATGTATCACCATGAAGAAAAGCTGCTCTGCAGGCTTGTTAAGCCTGGGTGCATATAAGATATTGATTGGTATGTACCCCTATGTGGCTGGATTCTCTTCATTGTTTAAGTGATTTAATTCCACAGAATCCCATTAGATTTCATTATCATTTGTGTTTCATTCACCGGCTGCTGTGAAAGAGATGAAGTCAACAAGAAGATTACATGCCGCTCTAATTGTGGTGTGGTTTACAGTGAGCCTGTTTGACTGCATCGATCTGCTGCGAGAAATAATAATAAAATGAAAGTAAAGCAATGCAGGGAAGGAAGAGGAGGCAAACGAGCAGGCCCTTGTTACTGAAGGAATGATGTATTGATCGCATCTGACAGAGTACTGTGGACTGATCAATCCTGATGGACAAGAGGAGCCTGTTAGGAGGTCTCCTGGGTCGTCAGGGTCACTCAGGCAACAGGCAATTTGAGAGAAATTAACCCATCAAGGAAAAGAGGTAGATGGAAAAATGGAGGGATGCATGATTAATTGAGATAAAAATGTAAGAATTATGTCAAATAATTTATTAAGTACCCTAAGGTGAACATTTTCATTTCTGTATGAATGGATGACTAGGCCATGAAAGTCATACAAATGAACCTCCTACTCTTTACCTGTTCATGTTAATGAACCTTTACCTGAGTGTATGGACCCTCATCTGTCTTGATTTTCAGGTTTGCAACTGTCTGCCGGAAAACAGCCTGATAGAAAGATGTATGAATTGTGTCAAATAGAGGTAATATCTCAGGTGTAAGCAACGAACCCCTGTAGTCTAACAGTTGAATAATTTAAGTTAAAGAGAGAGAATTACATAGAAATAAAAGTTGTAATGATAGGGGAGATACAGTATTTGTGTCCGCTGTCCAGCATGCTTTTCCCTTGTGTACACTACGCCTGGTCTTCCGAGCTAATTGATAGCCTGTACATTAATTTAAGTCAGACATGAGTGGCTGCTATTAATGAAGGTAGAATTTGCTGGCCTGACAGTGAAGTGAGGGCTCACGGGAGAGTGATCTACAGCTTGAGGCACAGTCTGGAGGCAGATGCCGGAGTGGTGTAGAGTAGAGCAGCCATTACATTTCAAGAAGGCATTCACTGTGAACTGAGAATGAATCCATTTTCACACTAAAATTGCCTCTATAAATTGGTCTAGGACCCATTTTCTGCATGTAGAGCAGAAACGTGAGCAAAGTTTAACTCCTCAATTGCTTGGACAAAACTCACAGACGATAATGATGAGGAGAACAGGAGGGGTTACTCCACATTGGCAAATGTAAGATTGGGTTTGTTTATTGCTTTATATGCTCAGATCGATAGGTCCGTCCACACTGGCACCCCATTTGCATTTAGCCTGCGTAATTGCTGGCATTAATAGCACACATTTACAAAGTATTGTCAGCCATGAAGTGATTATGGTAATCAGCAGACGGTTTTGAAAAGGCAATTTTAAACTGCATGTTTTTTTTCCTCAAATGAGTTGATCGACTTCAATCATCTGAGTGCTCTGCGGAAGAGTGGCCATCAATTATCTGTGTTAATGACAGGTTTTTAGCTGGACAGGGGTGTTTGCACGATGATGTGACAAAGCAGTTACACATGTGTTGTTTTCTTCATGTGTGTCTGTTATTGGCACAATGCTGGAGGGTTATGTTGATATAAAACATTCAACAGTTACCTAGTGGGATCACACTTCTGTGGGCATGGTGAGGTCAGGGGTCCTCATCCATAGCAGAGTGCTTACATGTCACCTTTCTGCTATTTAAACTGAGGCACTTTGCCCCATCCCCACTTCTCCCCCTTGCCCTCATATTTAATTCAGTAGCTGCCCAGGGAGCAGGAGCACCGTGTCTGGGTGACTTCTCAAATGTTGTGCTAAAGCAGGGACAAATAATTTTGCCCTCCTTTTGACGGTAGCTCTAATAGCTATGGTTTTCCCACTGACCAAACAGTCCCACTGACTCATTAATAAAAGACAAATCTCAGAAGTGGATACTTTAACCATCATTATTTACTTTTTGTGTTGACTAAGGGGATGAGGCGCAGATGTCCATGCTGAAATTGAGGAAGCAGTCAAGCATAAGTGGAGCTCCTAGCTCTATATTTAAAGACAGTTTTTGGAGGAGGAGGATGCCTTCTTGTGGCTTGTTATGCTTCCTCCACATTCAGACATGCTGTATGAAAATACAGCTCTCCGTCCCTGCTATCGTGGATTCAGATATTCAGTTATTCATAGCTTGAGGCTGAATAATGAAAGGTGGTGAAAAAACACTTCAGTCTGTTCCTCTCGCTGCCTGTCTCTCCTCTTCTGTCTCTTGACTGGATTGCTACTTAGTTCTTAACTCCTATTAAGCAGGGACATCTCCACCTCCAACTCACTAAAATGACATTTGATAGTCAACCATGTTAATGAAATTTGAAAATTAGTTGGTAATCTTTGCTAATCAAAATGGATAAATCGGTGTTAAACAAGCATACAAGACAGAGAATCCTCCTCTATGTGGATTCACATAGAATGCAGAATCATCCTATATATCTTTCTACACTGTTTTTCCGCCATACAGTATGTTAGGTGGGAGCCTTGGCATCTTGACAGTGATCTGTGCCTTCAAAAAGCCCAGAGTGATGCGGCATATGCATACAGAAGTAGCTCTTTTGATGGCTGCAGCGGAGCAGAGGCTTGCACAGCACGGCAGCTGCAATTGCTGCCACTCTGTTCTGCTCTTTTATGTGGCTGTGAGAGATGGAGGTGTTAGAAGACATGGAGACAAGAAGGTTGTGACACTGCTTCATTCTTTAGCTGTGGTCACTTATTTGTTTGTTCGGATCCCCATTATTTTTGGCCTATAGCCCATCTGGTTTCCTGGAGTCGATATTTTGGACTCTTTCTGTGAAAAAAGCAGCCTTTACTTTTGCTTAATTACATGTAATATGTAAGGAAGCAGCTTACTTACATCATCTGAAGGCTAAATTTGATTATTTATTGCACAGTTTTAAGTCACAAATCATTCAGATCTTGTTGTGTAGTGGATCATCTCCGTTTTCTTGTTGACAGATTGATTCTATACTTATTAATCTTGATTAAGCCTCCTGTGGAGAAGACATTACCCCAGTAATTTATCTCTTCATAGTTCTTATTTTTCCACCTGCTTGGTTGTGTGTGTCCAGAAGGGGGCAGACAACCAAATAGGCAAAACAACGTTTTGCAGGGTGTTATCTCTGTGTGTAGCTCTGAGAGAACTGATAAAACCACACACACTAATTGGGTTTTACAGCAACCACAATCTCACAATGCTCGTTCATTACCCAGGGGACAGAGTGTCTAGTTGTTTCTGTGTTCATACAGGGGGGTTATACCAAGTGTGCATTCAAGTTAATGTTTGTATGTGTGGGCTTGTATCATATGTGATGTGCATCAACCCCCACTGATCTGAGACTGCAGTGCCTGCGTGCAATCAAGGATATCAGTGGAGGCAAGAAAAACAACTCAAGTGGTGTCTGTAGACACACTACAGTGGATGTCCACCCCAACAGCAGGGGTTCCTCCTAATGGCTCCACAATATCGTGCTTTCTGGTTTTAGACACAATTTCAAATGTAATTTTATCACAGCAACCTTTCAAGGACCTATTGAAATTGAAATAGTGAATTTGGAATAATAAAAAAGAGGGGGGAAAAGGTTCCGTCAATCTTAAATAGCAAAAATAGTCACCTTTGAACTGAGTATTAGATGAATTTGTCTTAAGAAATGAGGTGATTTTCAGTTGCACCAAATGATACATTTTGTGTTGATCGTAATTTCCTAATGATTTTCTTTTCTAAAAAGAAGAATTTCATTTGGTAGTTTTAGGAAAAGCTATGAATTTCTTTGTAAATATCCACTCCTTAACTGTCTTAACTGTAGATACATTTTGAACTTATCAGCTATCCACTAAATAAAAGACAACCGAAGTAATCCTTGCAGTTATTAAATAATTACTCAAGTGGGCACAAATTGAACACTGTCTTGATTTTCCTTAATAATGGCTATCTAATTACAGGTTCCGCATAGTAAGAAATTAGGGCTTATTGTTTGGAAACTAAATTATCAACTTGTCCCATGTCTAAAATTTGTCTGAATTCTAGTCATTGTCAGCAAGTGTCTTTTAATGCCCTTAATGTTGTCTGTGGTGGAACCAGAGCAGAGAATAATATTTACCTATTGCATTTTCTTGTTACAGACACATCAGTTTCAAATAGTCACATCCTATAGAACAGACATGTGTCACCAGGCTACACCCCCTTCCTGGCTTCTATTTTTATGAGTTCTTGCTCAGTCGGTCTACCTCATTTAATTATTAGCTAATTGCCACATTCAGTGAGTACTGATTGATTATTGCACAGCAGCTATATGTTAATATCATGGCAGGCCTATTGCTGGTCACAAACTGGATTCTTTTATGTGGTCACATATCTACAAAAAATGGGGACTGTAAAGATAAAGGACACTGCATGGGTGGACGTGGGAATGCATGTCCATGCACACCCACACAAACACACATACAGTATCTTTTCACTGCTCTGTCTTTGCTGCAGAATCTTTGCCCTGGAGAGTTGTGGGATCACTGTGCTGTGCTGCTGTTGAGCCACTGTCTTGTCCTTGTAGGTCATTGGTGCCCTCCAACAATATCTTATCTCATCTGCAGTGCACTCAATACTGTTGACAGATCTCCAAATAGCTTCTGATTAGAAGTTCCCTCATTAGCTTTGTTTCTTTGCCTAAATAATTAACCCCACATCCCCAGCCTACAGAGATGTTTATGGTACCAGTGTGGTATGAAGTAGTGCTGTTTCATCTGCCTTTTGATGGAGGAGAGGCTCAGGAAAGGGAGGGTTGAGGGATAGAACAGGAATGGTTTAGACACACTGCTCTGCACTGATCCTGAGCATGGCAGCCAGTGGTGTGTTTCAGATTGTTTTCCATTTGCATGATAATATGAGCATGGATTGACTCACACACAGACACACACAGACATTCACACACACACACACACATAAATGCACACCTGGGTTATTACATACAGACTGCTGCTTCATACAGGGCAGATTACCTGAGTGAGCATCCTTGGTTTTACTCCATGCCCTGAAATGAATGAAATTTTCACCATTAGCACGGAGGTTACATAAGCCTGGTGTACAGGTATATCCAGCTGCACTAATGCAGTAAGCTGATTACAGATGGAATTAAGACAATTGCTCCTCTGTACAACAATTAACGTGAATTAGACAGTGGAAAAAAACCTAAACTGTAATATGGATTCTCTCAAGAATCCACAGAATGACACCAGAGAAGCTATAAAGTTGTAAATCCTTTAAATGCTCCATTAACCTGGTTAATGTCAAACATCTCAGCATTTTTTATGCATTTATCAATGCAATTTTAGATTGCATTTATATGCAATTGCATATAAAAGCACAAACATGTTAATGTTAAAGTAATTAGAATTTGATGGTGAAGGTCAAAAGTTAAGGTCACTGTGACTTAAGACAACATAACAGTTTTCTTTGTTTGTTTGTTTGTTGTTGTTTTGCCATAACTCAAGAATCTATTTGTAATGTGAAAAAAAAATGAACACAAATGTGTAATAGGATAAAGTGATGACCTTTTATATCCAAAAGGTCAAAGATCAGCTTCACTGTGACATAAAAAAAAAACAAAACAAAGCATAATGTGCCTGACTAATCATCTAACAAAGTGAGACTGTGACCTTATTTTACATTGGATTGGTAACACTAGTCTTCAGTGCCCACTTATTACATTCCTTCAAAATCTTCACTATATGATATAAACAGCTGCTTGACTGGTTGGTCTGACGGCCTCAAGGTGTTAATTTTGGTTTTTATCTCAGGAACTTCAAGGGACTGTGTATGAGAGCAATTTCTGCCATTTCAGTGAATTATAGAGTGATCATGCTGTTATTAGTGCTGTTGGTGCATAACTCTGCCGTGTGCAGGGCAACTGCTTCCCATACAAACTGACAGACTCTGCAGCACAGACACTTCAAATTGTAATTTGTATATGTATGAGTATGTGGTACTTAGGTGAGCCTAATGTAGCAGTGATTTGCTGAGCAGGCAGCAGCACTGCTACAATTTATTCCAAGTATTTAGATGTTATGTGTAGCATTCAATCATGCTTCAGCAGACACACATAAAACGTATTGGGGATAATAGTTGCACTGGTTGTACAGAGGGGAGTTTTCAAATGCACTGTTTAAATGGTGAATTGCTTTCCCCCTCAGTCATAAACAGCTTGCACATATATACAGTGGAACATGGAAATGATTAAAAAAAAAAACCTGCCCATGGATGAGGCTGTTGTAAAGGTCATCTCTGTATCCAGTTTAATTTTTGCTCTCCCTCAAGAGTTAAGATCTATAAAGCGATCAATAAATCTCTTTAAATGTCTCTGCATCTAGGCTGTGTGTGTGATTTAACACCCTGCCTCTTCTGCTTTCTGTTCACCTCACTGACAGACCTCAGCCTTCCTCTGCTCACAAATCTAACTGTATCACCTCCTGCCCAAGCCACCCACATAGAAAATGGTCAGACCTTTATATTTGATGGATAACAGAACTGGTTAAAGTCCTCTGGAAGGTTCTGATTCAGAACCATCAGATGATTCCTGATACGGAAAATGTATCACCTGTGACCTACAGTGGGGAACAAAGTGTCCTTAGGTGTGGGATTCTTACTTTCAGGCAGTATTGATTGAAGGACAGATGATCTGAAGAGGCCATTAGGAGGATTGAGGAGGGGAGAAAAGGCAAGGGAAGACTGTGATGAACATGCACCCCTCTAATCATTATCCCACGTACAACACTGCCTACAGCATCAGCCTTACATGCTGATCTATACACAGTAAAATAGAATTATTT
>VUQS01026710.1:3108-18309 GCA_015108495.1 Heterochromis multidens | reverse complement strand
ATCTGCATCCTGTGTAGATGCTGTGTAAAGGATTAAAAGAAGATTAAAGAATTGCTCCAGTGAAGCAATCAACAGTCAATAGGCACATAAACTCACACGCCTAATAAATCCTGCACTTTCATAAATGTCAGTTTTTCATGAGGTAGTTTTTTGTTTCTGTGAGTGCTCATAATGTTTTGAGTCTTCATATATAGTACTAAAACTGGTGAAAATACTTTTTATCCTACTCAGGGACACTTCAGCAGAATAAAATCTTACTCAGATGCGTACTCAAACCCAATTTCTCCATCTGATAGCCTAGAATCACATATTCCACAGTGAGAGGGAGAGGAGGTAGACAAATCTAAGAAGATGGCAGGAAAATGTCTTGAATCCTAGTATAATCTTTAGAAAGTCACCAGAAAAGGACATCTGTGCTGAGCTGCCAGTCAGCAGGGTCTATCCATAAAATATGATAATCCATCACTAACCACCCTGTTCCTGGAGCTGAACCTCTGTCCCACTCATCTGAGAGATGTCAGTCCTCTTAATATCTTGACCGATGGTCTCCTGTGTATCAGCAAAGATTATGTAAATTTTGGTTGGTAGAAGAAGCACTGATCAGCATTTGCATAATTGGAGTGAATGCTGAAATGGTCAGCCAGTCTTGGTTAATATTATTAAGTCTTTACTTTTATTTCATGCAGAGATGTGTAATATAGTGGTGGTTAGGTAGATAGATGGATTTTTAAAATTCTTTTCACTTAAATTATTTTTAATAGATTCCAGTGAGGTGGGCAGAAAAAGTTGAATATGCATTGAAAGGAAGGGAGTAAGGACACATGCATGCAAACACATAATATGTCCATGTGAAATTCTTACATTGCCCATAAACTATTAAATGAGACTGAATGAGAAAATAAAAAAATGTGTGAGTGTCTTAGCTAAATGGGTGCACTTACGGTTGACTTGTGGTGTAGGTGGAACCATTCATTGTTGTCTAATTAAGATTGTGTCCATTCAGCTGTCCATAGAATATGAGCGTGGCTCATTCTCGCTGAAGCTGCCCTCCACAGACGAGGTGAATGAGGTGGTGGCTCACATAGGAAACTGTATGCAGAGGATATGTCCCGGTCTACCCCCTAGGTGAGTTTGTCCTCTGTATGTGTTTGTGTATAAGATAAAAATGTACAATATTCACCTGTCTTTTCAAAGACTCCTTCCTAAAAGCTACTGAGGTAATTTATTTTAGTTTAACACACAGATGTTATTTCAGAATGGATGTGAATGCCTTTCAAAGATTTGTTGAGAATGGGAA
Organism: Heterochromis multidens; assembly: GCA_015108495.1. Taxonomy (NCBI): domain Eukaryota; kingdom Metazoa; phylum Chordata; class Actinopteri; order Cichliformes; family Cichlidae; genus Heterochromis; species Heterochromis multidens. The sequence continues at coordinate 17,012 of VUQS01026710.1, read as the reverse complement.
ACAAGAATAGAAATGCAGAAATGAACATGGATGTAAAACCATAAACTTCTATAACCTTGTCCTGTGAACAGTACAGTCTTGGAGAGGCTGACCATTTTTATTTGTGACTGCAGTTTATTTAATACTGTTAATGTTCCTTTTTTTTCTCTTAGTTTGTGTTTTTTATTTAAGCTCACATAGTTTATTTTTAAATTACTGCAGTACCATGTAGTACATAAGAGCTGCCTGATTTCTTTCTTAGAAAATGTTTGTAGAAAAGTAAGGCTTTGCAAAATTTGTTCAGTATTGCTTGTTTGAAAATGCATTAATCAGTTTGTTTGAAATTCTTAGTAGGTTCAATTTTGAGAACAAAATATTTTCATCTGTCTTCTCAGTAAAGTTATGAAGAAGCTCTGCATGGAGCCTCCAGACAGGCTGTCCTCTCTGCAGACTCTGTGGGAGAACAACAAACCTGCTGAACCTGGACCCTGTGGTATGAACCTGTGACTACTATGTGCTTCTGCATACTGTACTGTGCAAAAGTCTTGAGCCACCCCTCATTTCTTTATATTTTGCTATATTTTCCTTTCTTGTATTTTTTTTTTTAAGTGGTCTTGAGCAATAGTTCTCCAGGCTTTCTGGAAGTCTTTCTTTGGCCATTAGCTGCTTTTTCACTCATTTTCAGTCCGGGCCTTGTAGCTGACCATTTTCAGAGAAATGTTCTTGTTGTTTGTTTGTTAAACCATGTAAAACTGACCTATAAATTATTCAAGCATAAAAAACACATCTAACTCAAGGGATGAACCAGTGTTGTCTACACATAAAAGACAACTTAGCAAAGAGCCAATTTTAAATTGTATCTTTAGACACTTTGTTGTCATAAAAACAATTTTTTTTCACAGTTCTTTCATTGAATCTATGAAAAATGGCAAAGATAACACAGTTTGACAGGTATAAAATAGTATTTTTGCATCAACCAGGTGATTCCTAAAGTGCTGCTGGTCAAAAACATGGCATATCTCTGCATGGTGTGAAGTGTGTCCTTAAAGAGTTTGAGGAAACTGGACAAGTGGAGGACAAAAGAAGAAGTGGCAGGCCTAAAAAACTATCCAGATGCATCTGGCCCGTCACTTAATCCACAGTTCACTGAAGCTTCATCAGAAATGTTCTCAGTAGAAGGGTGGCTGTCAAGAAGTCATTCTTAAGGAAGGAAAACAGGGAGAAAAGTCTGAGTTATGCCAAATTACATAAGAACTGGACTGAAAATCCGTGGCAGCAGGTCTTATGGAGTGATGAATCCAAAATAAAGTTTTGGTTCAAATTGTTAATATGTTCAGAGGAGGTCAGGAGAGAGGTAAAACAGTGAGTGTCTATAGCCATCTGTAAAACATGGTGGAGGCTCTGTCATGGTTTGGGGCTATATTTCATCCAGTGGTGTTGGAGATCTTGTCAAAAATTTTGGAATTATGAACACAGAAAAGTACCATCAGATTTTGTTCCACCGTGCTATACCATCTGGAAAGAGTCTGATGAACAACGGCTTCATTTTTCAGCACGACAATGATCCCAAACACACTGCCAGTGCAGTAAAAGCATACCTGGATAGAAGAACACACAATGGAGCACTATCAGTCATGGATTGGCCTCCCCAGAGTCCACACCTCAACATTATTGAAGCAGTGTGGGATCATCTTGACAGAGAACAGAACAAAAGGCAGCCAACATCCAAAGAAGAGCTTTGAATGTCCTTCAAGAAGCCTGGAGAACTATTCCTGAAGACTACTTAAAGAAGTGACAAGAAAGCTGCCTAAGAGAGTTCAGGCTGTGTTGAAGGATAAAGGTGGTCATACCAAATATTGACTTTCAAGCTCGTTAGTATTGTAAACCTTACAGACTATATTTCCATTAATGTTTTCACATGTTTCAATAAATCACTGCACCTACTTTACATTTTCTTAACAAAATATGAAGAAATAAGGGATGGCTCAAGACCTTTGCACAGTACTGTCTATATGTATTGCAAATGATGTGTTGCTTCTGCTCCTGTAGTAGTTTTATATGGTCTGAGCAATGTTCCAAATAATCATGTTTCCAAAATCCCCCTTTCACATGTCTACTTTGTTCTGTGTTCTCTTTTTATATTTGATGTTCTCTGTGTAGGTGGGTTTTCTCGGATGTACAGATGTGTTTGTGACTGGTTGGGGATGCCTTACAGAGAAGAGGTGCAGTGGGTAAGTATTATTTACATTCTTTTGTGCAGTTGCACAGATCACATTGACAGATTCTGCTTCAACTAGGCCTCAGTACTGTAGGCTGGATCCATAAACCTGCAAAAACTCTTTTGATAAATAGTATAGCCCCAACAGTGCATCAACATATATAGAACCCTTTTCCTCACATCTTTATTTCTTGACATCTTCGTGCTCTTGCTTCTTTTTGTCCTAATCGAAATAAATCTTTTACTCTCCCAGTGCAATTGCATTGTTTCTAGAGTCAAGTTTAATTGCTTGTTTCTTTTCCAGGATGTAGACACTATCTATTTAACGCAAGACACCAGAGAACTTAACTTGCAGGACTTCAGCCATCTGGAGAACAGGTGAGTGTCTCCAAAGATATTTAAATATTACCGAAGCACACCAGTGCAATGTAAAAACTGAAATTATACACAGATAAAGCTCACGTAAGAAGGAAGGAAGGAAGGCATTGTAGGTGCTACATGATTTATAAAATACTGAAGTCACCACCCAGTCTAAGGTGGTACTGATGAGGAAAAATATTTCATGGCTACTCTTGACTTTTTCTCTTCTGCCTTTGTCTTCCTCAGGGATCTGGTAGCTATAATAGCAGTCCTGGAGTTTAACCAGTGGTTCACCAAGCTTTCTACAAAGGATTACAAGCTGGTTAGTACTCCTCATATTTAAACATCTAACTAAAGCTAATGCAAGTTAAAATCTGAGCCTTCCAAGGAGCCACCCTGTTTTTTAAGAGTTGGCAGCACGGTGGCTTGGTGGTTAGCACTGTTGCCTCACAGCTAGAAGGTCCTGGGTTCGACTCGGTCTCCCACCACCACCATCTGGCCGGGGTATTTCTGTGTGGAGTTTGCATGTTCTCCCCGTGTTTGCGTGGGTTCTCTCCGGGTACTCCGGCTTCCTCCCACAGTCCAAAGACATGCAGTTAGAGGGGTTAGGTTAATTGGTGATTCTAAATTGCCCATAGGTGTGAATGTGAGCGTGAATGGTTGTCTGTCTCTCTGTGTTAGCCCTGCGACAGACTGGCGACCTGTCCAGGGTGTGCCCCGCCTCTCGCCCTATGGCAGCTGGGATAGGCTCCAGCCCCCCCGCAACCCTGAATTGGATAAGCGGAAGAGAATGGATAGATGGATGTTTTAAGAGTTGTATGGTCATTTCAGAGGATGTAGTTGGCTGTTGTTGAACTGTACTGTCATTCTGAGAGTGTTTCTCATCCCCAAGCATATTAACAAAGGTAGATTGAATTCTACCAGCAGGACTAGCCTCTAACGTACTTATTCTTTAGTTTTCATATATATTTAGCTCATGTCTTCACTGTGCTGGATACAAGGTATGCACTGTTAGTCTTCTCCCACATAACAGCCAGATTTAATCCTATCCCAGGTGTAAGTAGGTAGGAAAGCCGCCGTTCTCCATTTCTTTGGTTGGGTAAATCTGCTTCTCATCGCCTTGCCTCGCTGCTGCAGAACTGGTGCAGTGGTTTCTGCTTTGTCTGTGGTGGTATTTGTTGGTAAGGGCTTAGTGTCTGCCTCCATTTGTAATTTATGTCTCAAGTAATAACAGAAAGCAGCTAATTAGGGCAAAAGACGGAGATTCACTCTGTTTTAGTATGAGTCCAAAAACTGTGTTGAGAGGGTTATTGTGCCACAGTTGGCATATTTCAAATTTAGCTAAAGAGCAGAGGATTTTTTTTACTGTTTTGTGGAAGTTAAAAAAGTGGCACTTTATCAAAGGTCAGTGCCTGTAACTTTGTAACGCTGTTTTTGCAGCATAGATAGTTTTTGAGGATGTATCGTGTTACACGCTAGTTAAAAATGTGTCTACCTTATTGAGGTGGCTGAAAAATTTCACTTTGTGTGTAATGTCTGTCTCTTTCTATATTGCATACTTAGATTTTTCCTTTTCTTTGTGAATTTGCTCTAGTTTAGGCAGCTTTTCCTCTACCTTTTGCTAATGGTGTATAGGGGTATAAGCATCTGCCTGTACAGAATGTTTTCCCCTTTGTTTCCTCCATCTCCCCCTCCACTCTGTTGACTGAGGATCAGTCCAATGTTTTCGTGTGATAAGACTCCTAATCCAAACTAGACAAAGGGGCTCAATGTCTTAGGCTGTTGCCCCCCCTGCAGCACTCCATTACAAACTCTGCGTCTCGAGGCTTCACTCAGTCTCACCAATTACCACACGCAGCTTCCTCAGTCCGAGCAATTATCTCACGCCTCCATCACAGACAGTTTCTTTTGTACTGAATTTTAAAATCCAGTCCCTTATAATGCCATGTGCAGACTTAGGCACGAATGTTCACACAGGTGCATGTGCAGTCTAATGTTTGTCCCTCTGTTTGAGGTTAGTGTGTGTTTATAACGAAACCTAAGGATTTTGCGTTAGTGCCATTTGAATGTGTGTGCTACTCGAGTGTTTTTTTTTTTTTTTTTTGGTTTGTTTTTTGGCTGGTTTGAATTGTATTCTGTGGGTTTACAACCCAGTCCCCTTTGGATGCTTTAAGGAAAAAAAAATCCTCTTTTCCAATGTGTGCATATTTGTATAGTGATAATAGGGAAGCTGGAGAAACAAGAGCTGCAAGGATGTGATCTGGAGCATGATTTCTGAATCCTGTTCCAATGTAAACAATAGGAAGTCTGACAGAACAATAAGAGAGGAGAGTGTGGAGAAAAAAAAGTGATGACAGCGAGCAGAGCAGTGGGACAGAAACATGAAGGTCAGGGGAAAGGTCAGTGGACAGAGTGAAAGTGAGAAATGCCAAATGAATAAGGAAATGAGTCAGAAAGTATCACAAAGAGTAATCGGGTTTAAACAATTACGCCAGAAAGGGGGAACTAAACATTTTAAGCTTGAGAATGAGGCCACTTGATGCACAAAAAGTTCAACTCAGGGTCAACACTGCCCCTCAGATTGATCTGCTTTGTGTTTGATGTTGAACTGTAGCATTACTTTAGGAGTGTCTAAAAAGAAACATCCTGTGGATCACGAAGAAAAAAGCAGTCGTTGATAAGGAGATGTAAAACATAAAATCGACACGCCTCAGGCCTTAAACTACAGTCCAGCATCTCTGTCATACAGATAAGGAATATCAGTGCAGCAGACTGGATAATAACACAAATACAGGCACACATACACAAACACAGCAGGCTATCACAGCGAGGGATTTCACTGCTCATCCTCGGTTCAATCAGGCTGTTTGTCTAGTGGTCTAATCAAGATGCTGAGCCAAAAAATGAGAAAAGAGGAGAAGACTGCAGTGATAAGAGGGATAAACCTTTGATGAAGTTGTGATAGCACAGTCTGTGTGTTTGTCTGCTTACATGTGTGGAAGCGTGGGATAATTTAGCAGAGTGCAGGGTCAGAACACCACAGCGTGACAAGGTTGTTATTTAATGAGTGGTAAATGGTACAATACACATGCTGACAGTGTCGCCCTGCTGTCCCCAACAGTGTTATTGTGGCTGCTCTGGAAAGGACAAGACTTCTTTGTGTGCCCTCTGCCTCTCTGCTCTCTCCCCTGTTTTTCTCCATTTCATCCATCACTACCCTCATCTTTTTTATTTATTTATTTATTTTTTATCATGTGTCATCCCTCGATGGCCTCCATCCTTCTTATTCTCTTCTTTATTACTCATAGTGAGTAAACATGTGAACAACAGCCCTTTTCTTTTGAGTTTTCCTTTCACTGTCTGTTTCTCTTTCTGTTATCGCTCTCTCCTTTCTCTCCTCCTTACTGTAGAGAACCATGTTGGACAATGCAGGCACTGTTTTGGCCACACTGAGGCTGCTGGCTAATAGAAACAGTTCCTTATAGCAGAAATGTCAACTACAGAGATTAATAACAACATACTGGCCCAGTAAAGCCCTGCTATCGTAATGAAAAAGGTTTGTGTTCGTCAGTGCAGATTATTAGAGGAAATATATGTAGCAATGCAAACTGAATATGTGTGGTGCATGGTTTCTATGTGTATGGATGACGCAGCACACAGTGAACTGGGTCAGTGAGCATCTAGGTAGGGCATGGACATTCAACTGTTGAATCTTTAATTTTGTCTAAATATGAGTGCTTTTCATCCCTCAGCCGTGTCTCCTGTGGTGTTCAGACCACAGAAGCGAGACAACTTTTCTCCCTCTAAGGTGTCCAGAGTCTGAACTCCCCAGTCTCTCCTTGTCACGCGTAAATGGTCTTTAAGTGGAAGAATTCACTTGTGTACAGTTGGGTTTTTTTTTTTTTTTTAATTCACAGAGCAGCTTTAATTGGCATAAATAAACTGCTTTCTAGAGTGAGTAGTTTGGAACAAGAACACTTGGAATCAACCCAAAAGTACATTTCTTTGTTGTTCCTGTGACCTTGAACATCTCAGTCTAAGTTTTGCTGTTCCAGATAAAGCGTGTTCTAAGCCTTGGAGCTTGTTCACTTAATTAGTACATTTTTCTTATGCCGTTGATAAAGAATTTTGAAAAAATTCACTTCAGTTAAACAGTGAGAGAGAACCTACTGCACAACAAAGTCTGGCTCCTTGGAAGCAAAATATAAAGACATGAGGAGTAGCTCAAGACCTTTGCACAGCTATTAACGAAATTTTCTGACATATGTTCATCTTCAGTCTGCAGATGTTTGTGAGCAGATTCTTCGGGTGGTGTCTCGATCCAGTCGACTGGAAGAGTTGGTCCTGGACAACGCAGGACTCAAAACGTAAGAAAATGCAAAGTATTAAAGGTGCACTCAAGCAATTTTTAAAAGTCAAAGACAATTAAATGGTAGATCGGACATTATTCTAGTGTAATCATTAGCACAATCTCAAATTGGTGGTCTGAGGTCAGTTAATAACAGATAATAATTAGTTTAATTAATTAAAAAGATAAGGGAGAATTCTGAGGAGACTCTCTGAGTGAGAGAGCCTAATTTTTGGCTTTGAAGCAACACATTTTTAGCATAACTATTTATTTTGCAAATTCATGGTGTTGATGTTTGGTTTCATGTCCAGGATGGATATCACTAAAAATGCTACCTTACATTATGGCAAGTGATTTACCCATTCCTACCTACCTTTTTAATCTTTTCATTAAAAGTTTCAGTACTATATGGAAGTGCAATATTTTATCTCTGGAGTGACCTTTTTATATTAACAGGTCGGACATTACCTGCGGCAGATTTATGATTTAGGGTAATTTAATTTTATACATGCTTGACATAATGGTAATAAAACCCATTTTTAATCAGTTTAACAATTGTCAAACCAAGAGAAATCTGTTAATGTGTATGAAACTAAAGGCAATGTCATATACGGACTCAGTATTTTCAGTTTAAAACCTGTGGGAAGCCCAAGACCTACATACTGAAAACTGCACCAACATTACAGAGGGCTTGTGATGTTAATTTGATTTTGCTTTCGTCAGATCTGTGAGGGAAATGGCTCTGCATCACATTATTGGATCCAGTTTTGTTAATCTGTTTAGTGCTAAAATTGTAGTTTTGTCATGCTGTTTCTGTGTATTTGTATCTTTAAAAATATTAGATAGGTTTCTTAGCAGTCCTGATCTAACATTTCAATTCAGTTCCTATCAGCTTTTCTTTCCTGCTACTATTAAAGCAATATTAATGGTGCTCAAGCATTCTGATGATCTGTGTTTGGTGCTTACATTGTTCATAGACCAATAATGAATACATCCTTTCATAACCTACAGTGATTTTGCCCAGAAGCTAGCTGCTGCCCTGGCCCACAACCCCAGCTCAGGACTCACCACTATTAATCTTGCCAACAACCCACTGGAGGACAGAGGTATAGATGCTCAGATCTAGTCTAATGTATTTATCTCTGATCTGCTTTTCTCCTCTCTAAAGGCTGTGTTTTACCTCTACTCAGTAATATTATAATACATTTTCCACAGATTCCAGATGGTTACAGCAGTCTTTAAAATTTAGTAATATTTTACACTAATTACATTTACTCTCTAAACTAATATAACCCAAATTAGAATCAGGAGGCTGGTCAGGTGTACAGTTAGAATTGAGAAGATGTTCAGATTTGGCAAACAAATCCAAACTGAGGGAAGGCCGCAACCAAAATTATATGCAGGTAGAGCAAAAGGACAGCTTGAGTACTGCTTGCTAGCCATTTAGTGAGTAATGTTCATTCACTCTATAATATATACACCACAGCCTGACACAGCTAAAGTATGATGATACAGACAGTTTATGTTCTATTGTTATAGTGCAGTGAGTGCAACATTTTAATATTTCATTAGCTCTGTCCTAAGGCCTCTCAGTCTATCCAGGACACATGAATTAAAGATGCATTCCACCAAATATTCATGCAGATGCATGTAAACATGCAACAGATGTCTGGGGCTCACCAGTCTCTAGTTTATTTGTCATCATGTAAAATTCGCCACAAAAATCTGGTGAATATGGCCTTCACAGACATATGTATACACATTTATTGTTCCACACATTTATATGAAATTAACCTCTTTGCGTAATACACCTTATAACTATAAAAGGTGGCTCATTCTCATCATCTGTTTTTATTTTAAGCAGGAGTTGTTATTGTGATGTGGTGTAACTGTTTCTTTTTCAGGCAACAAATACCAAATCATTCATGGACAGTTAACTTAAACCTGTTTTGAATAAAGTTCAAAGAGTAATGCTGTTCACGAGAGAGTTACAACACCACCATAAACTAGAGTTTACAAGTAGAAAATTGTCTGTTTCTCTCTTGCTGCAGGTGTTTCCTCCCTGGGTGCTCAGTTTGCCAAACTCCATTTGGGGCTCAAGCATTTAAACTTTTCCAAAACCTCACTCTCACCCAAAGGTATGTGCTGTTTTCCCTTGGTGTTTGTATCTGTACAGTTGCTGAAATGTTAGAGCGATCCATGGAACATTTGCTATTTTGTAACAAAACAACAGATTGGTTACGACAGACTTACGATACAAATATTGTGCTGTAATCAGCTGGCTTTTTCTGTTTTTTTTTATTCATTTACATGTTCTTCTACAGAAAGATGCACTTCATATCCTCCACTAATGTGATCACACCTACCGCTGGGATGCTAATGAGACTTAATTATCACACTATTAATACTATGATAGAGAGAGGGATGGAAAGGGAAGAAGTTGTAAATTGTATGCATGTTTTCATTTGCATAAATGCTGCTGTCTAAGCCACTTTCCTTCAGTCAATAGAGCAAGGTCCTTCTGGCCTTTAACAAATACTGCCAAGAGGCTGATTGTATTAAGGCTATTCTAAAAGAAAAACAGCAAAGGATTTGTAATTGGTTTCATTATACTGTCTAGATTAAATGTGTCTGTCAGCAGTTACTTGCAGGTTATTATTTTTCTTGGTTATCATCCAAAATAAACTCTTCAGCACCGTGCACTGTCTATAGGGACTCACTGTAAACATACTTTTTTCAAGCAATCAATAAAAAGCTATCATACTCCACAGTGCTGGGTTAATAAGGCTGCTTAAACTGAGCCCTGCTTTGCTAAAGACTCAATCCATAATTTGTGCCTCCATGCCAAGAGCAAAAGCTGAGGATTGGGGAGATTTTCTTCTTCATTTTTTTTTTTTTTTTAACAGCTTTGTTGTAGCACATAATTCAGCAATTTGCTCATTTGGTATTTTGAATTTCCTGTTTCTTACTCTCATTTGTCCTTAATCTCATTCTTTTTCATCTCTTCATCAAAGCACTTATTCAACAGTCACGCCTTGATTTACAGGCTGACAAAGTCAGTCAGTGCTTCATAGTATAAAAGTGTCAGAGTATCATGTCAGCCATGTGATGGGATGTGACACAGGTCAGTGGTGGCGTGCTCAGCATGTCAATAACAAGCTGTGGAAATGCATGCATGCAACATACATTTTAAATCTCTTTCAAACACAGACTGGTTGCATAAAGATAAGCTTTCATGGGGCTTTTTCAAGCCTGAAGATGGATATTTATTAACTTAGTAATATTGCCTTTACTCTGTTCATTTTTTATTGGCATTGTGCATTACATTTACAGAACTATAAAAAAGGCCTACTTGTTTCATTTTCCATGCACTCTACACTCTGCACTCTACACTCTACATTCTGAGCCCGTTCTTTCCTGTCTTCTGCCACTGCTCATTTCCTGCCATTTCCTTCAATATACTGTCAAAACATCAAGTGGAGATTTGAAGCCTGTGATAACGCTGACAGCGCTTGTTTGTGTGTGTGTGTGTGTGTGTGTGTGTGTGTGTGTGTGTGTGTGTGTGTGTGTGTGTGTGTGTGTGTGTGTGTGATAAAATTAAAGGGGCTGAGAGAGACTGAGAAACATAGGACTTTGTTAGTGCACTTAAACTGACTGGACGTTGTTCATGTTTGTATAACTGACTATACATACTTATCAATCCAGTCTGAGCCCAATACATTTATTAACCAAAACCATAAAGCAATGTTTGCCTGTGCAGAGTGGAGTTATATTCAGTGCAGTGTACAAGGTTTGTAGTTATATAGCTCAAAGACTGTACTGTATGTGTTCAGTAGTCAGGCTGGTGACTGTGGATGAAGCTCCGGGGACAGCAGAGTTCAACAGTCCAACACAGGTCACTGAGCCCCAAATGCCTCACTCTGCCTAGGGAAGAAATGGCAGCAGGTCCCCTCTGGCTGTGAAAGTTAACAGTGTCACGACCAGAACATTTCTGGCCAAGAAGGTCAGATCTTTATCCTCTAAGGCAATGTCACTCTCATGCCAATAGGAAACATTGCACATTTCTATGAGTTGTTGCTCAAGTGTGCACATAGATCCTTTTGTTCTTTGGGGACAAGAGGCATGTTCTATTTTTAAAATAAAGTAAATAAAAAACTTTTGCTGGTCACTGAAGTTGTTGCTGCACCCAGGTTGTCATATCAAAGCCCTGTTCTTAATCTGACCTGCACGGATACTGGTTGGAATGTTATAATACAGTCATTTCAACAAGTATAGCTTTAAAAAAAATAATTAAAAATGTTGAAATTTCTTAGCTGACTGTCAGAGGAGATAATCTCCTGCTTCAGTAATATCATAATTTTGTCTTATGAGAAAGTTTTTGATACTGCCTTGAAACAGGAACTGAGATCTACAAGATTGGGATTAACTTTGATAACACTAAACAGAATCTCAGTTCAGTAGTCTGCTTGTACACAATAGGTCCTCACATTTTAGAATGAACACGCTCAAATTTTGCAATGAACATATCAACAAGTCAAGAAATAAAAGCCAGTTTTCAGTACCAATGCTGGTAAGCCTGCCTGCAAACTAGCAGCGAGCTGGCTGACTCCCCATAGGTTGAGCCATCTGTCACATCCTGTCTACTCTCTAAACTCTATTACCTTACCTCGGTGGATTTGTAGAATTAACGCATGTTATTGAGCACAGAATAACCTCTTGACCCGGCAGACTGTCTACTTTAACTATCACCTTCAATGTAATCTGCTTCAGTCTGTCAGTAGTGAATGTGGAGTAACTGCTTAAATGTTTTGCTGTGTACATTTGTGGTCATTTCCAATGCTTAAGAGCCCTTATTTTTTCAAGCAATATACAAGTTTGGACAGAAGATGATTTATAATTTGTTTTTTAATTGAAGTATATGGATATAGTTACCTTTGGATATATTCATTCAGTTATTAACAATATACTTTTATTGTTTTTTGAATAGCTAAGACTTTATTACCAAAAATATGGTAGCTTGCTGAATACAATAAGGTGGCACACCCACTCTAAAACTCTATAAAGAGTTTATTAAGACTTCCTGCTAGTAGCTGCATCTTTACCTTTATAAAGGTATCTACCTTCTACTGATAATGTTTTCCCTCTCTCCAGGGTGCAGCAGTGGGCCGTGTCATTTGGCAAAGAGATAACTGCTTTGTCCGCCAGGTACTCTGGAGCTAAACTTTTACAGAAGGTAAGAGATCACACACACGCTTACACACTGAAGGAACAGTTCACCTATGGAATTCAGTTTTTTATGAACTACATCTGCCAACCAAAAGAAGCATGCAGCTAATTAACATTAAAACTTAAAGCTCATTCGCATTCTTCAGTACAGTAACACAGCTCTTTTTAGTAAGCAGGTCTAAAACTGCACTGTAAGTCACATTACCAGGACTAAATGGCAAGCAGAAAACAAGCAAGTTAGCAACTAGTTGTTGAAATATAGATAGAAATATAGATATTCCCATTTGGAGTTGGTGGAGACCAAAAACAGTCCAAAAAGGAGAGAAATACATTCGTCAGCTGACAACTGGTTCATAATTTCTGGAAAGAGACATTGCTCCTGAGGTTTTCAAATGTATCTCCTTGCTGTTTTGATCATGCCAAGTGAAGTGCCATTTGGTTCCATTGTATTCAAGATAGGGCAGTTATCTCTACAACCGATTCACCAAAACTGGACTATTCCCATCAAAACAAATAGGACAGCAGTTCAGAGGTAAAATGGGTAGTTTTATTTGGGGGTGAACTGTCCATTTAATATATTATACACTTATACACAGATGTTGTCAGACCAACAAATTAACACTCATACATGCCCGCCCAAGACAGCGTCATTCCCACGTACATTTATTGTCAGTTATTATGTTTTAAGATGCATCATGTTATGCTTCACTAATTTCCCATTTCAGCAAGGTAAATTACTATTTTTAGGCAGTGTTCAGTGGTGATTATGGTAGGAATTAATACGCTTTCATTAATTATCAGTCAGACCGAAGTCCACACAGAGGAACATACATAGGCAAGGTTATTTGGGGTTGGGCTCTCACTCTACGTCCTCTCAATGTATTGCCAGCTATGCAAACATTTCAAATTAAAGTTGTAACTGGAACTGGAATTGACAAAGAAATCTTAGAAACAAAACTTAAATGAAGAAAGACAAATATAAAGTCTGAAGACAGACAGAGAAAATATGACATTATGTTGCAAAACTGAAAAGGGCAGAGTGTGAATTCATCCTTTACCCCCCTTCTGTGCATTACATCAGCCAGTAAGAACATGGCAGACTGACATACATTTGCTGTACAACATCTGTGCATAGGCCAGAGAGCAATCTGATGACACATTTAATTCAGATACAATTCAGACATGCCTTTTAGTAATTAGCACGTGTGAACTTCCACTGCATGCCACCCTGAAGTATCCCTAGCAGGTCCATTCACCATCTGCTACACAGACTCACAAAATGTGTGTTAACAACATTAACCAAACTAGCTGTACAAATAACCAACTCCTACTGATTTAGTTGGTATAAACAATTTTCTACACTGTCCAACCTCACAGTGTGTAAGATATCAAGCTGATCAAAAACAGAAAGTATTGTGGTGCTTTTAAGTGCTTCAGTTGTCATAGGAGCAGCATTTGCTGTAGTAACTGTATCCACAACAGCCCTATTAATGTGCTATATTTTTTCCAAGCTGTAAAATTTGTTTTTATTCAGCCAGTGGTGTGTAAAAAGCATCCAGCGCAGTAGTCTTATCTTTGCAACAAGGAGCTATAAATCATCCACCTCTGTTTAATCAATAGATTTCTTGTTATAAGTGGAACATTTAGTGATTCTTGCCTGAGTAAACTGGGTAGGATATTGAGTGTTTGGGGTTATGTTTGACAGTCATAAAAATGTTGGAGCTAAAGTATTGGTACAAAGGTGGGTTTTTTTTTTTTTTTTTAAAATTAGGC
>VUQS01026705.1:3938-14619 GCA_015108495.1 Heterochromis multidens | reverse complement strand
CTAGGATACCCACCCCAGCCCGCCGCCTCTCACCGAGGGCCACTCCAGAGTGGAACAGAGTCCAGCCCCTCTCCAGGAGACTGGTTCCGGAGCCCAAGCTGTGCGTTGAGGTGAGCCCGACTATATCTAGTCGGTACCTCTCGACCTCACACACTAGCTCAGGCTCCTTCCCCACCAGAGAGGTGACATTCCATGTCCCAATCGCCAGCTTCGGTAGCCGGGGATCGGTCCGCCAGGGTCTCCGCCCTTGGCCGCCGCCCGACTCACATTGCACCCGACCCCTACGGCACCTCCTGCGGGTGGTGGGCCTACAGGAGGGTGGTCCCACGTATGCTCTTCGGGCTGTGCCCGACCAGGCCCCATGGGCTAAGGCCTGGCCACCAGGCGCTCTCCCTCGAGCTCCCTCCCCGGGCCTGGCTCCAGGGCGGGGCCCCGGTAACCCTGTCCCGGGCAGGGTGAACTGTTCCCTTGTTGTTTCTCTCATAAGGGTCTTCTGAATCGCTCTTTGTCTGGTCCCTCACCCAGGACCAATTTGCCATGATTGACATGAAGCCAATGAAGTTAAAAACTTAAATAAAAAAAATTTAGATTTGGTTAATTTGAGTGGCTAGACTCAGAACTCTTTCAATTTCAAATAAGAAGCAAACCTGAAAATAAGAGGCACTTTAGATGACAAAATTCTTTGTGCCCTGCACTTCCTGTCTCTAAAATAGTTTAAGCACACTTCAAGCATTAACAGACTCCTTAAAACTCTGTTTTGTTGGGTCTACAGATGTTCTAGTGTTTTTTGTTAAACTGTTGCTAATTCTGTCTTATCCTTTTGACACTTCAGAACAGCTTGCAGTATGCTTTATTTTGGTCTTCATCACTTATCTTAAAACGTCTCCAGTCAGCTGAATGTTCCTCTGCCTACCTGCACAACCAGCATGAGGTGAACGTGAGGTTGGTGTAAAGTTGCATCTAAGAAGCTTTGTGATGGTACAAACATGAGCATAGACTCGAACTTGATATCTCATACTATTATACTCCTTTATCTCCGTTTGGATATACACAGTTTTTATCATGTCTTGCACTCCATTCGTTAACATATAAAGTCTTGACCTTTCTCAGCTCCCTTTTTAGCTGAAAATCAGTTTTTGCAAGTGTGCTGTAGGTAGATTTTTTTTTCAATGAGGGAGGTCTGTTGGAGCAAATTAAGTTTAAAAAATGTAAATGTACCAACTAAATTAAATTTTCTCGATTTTAAAATGAAATAAATTAACTTAAGAAATTAACTTTAGGAACCACTATTCAGTCATACTGGGGGATTATGCAGCCAGACTTGCTTTCCATTTACATGTAGTTTTTTTGAAGAGTCAGCTGTACGATCAAAGACATCATATTAGAGTACTCCCCGTAACTCTTTAAAACTTTGTTAAATTGAAAATGTAAACTAATAGCCTAATTTAAAATGTATTACAAATAGTTTACATTGTGGATATTTTCTTTAAACCACAAACTCTCCAAAAATACATTCAGTTTATCAAACGACTCAAGTCAGAAAAACTTTAATTAACTTGAAATTCATAAAAACAGCCATGTTAAGTTAAATTCCTGAATATGTTTTACAATGATTAAGTTTAAGGATGAAGTTGTTTGTTGTACATTCACGTTAGCCATTTTATGTCATCCCAGTGCAAGTAACTTTTCTTGCAATATGTTTCAAATACTTGCAGGGTGTGATCACACTTCAGACAGAGGCATGAATAAACTGTTTCTGTATAGAATGTTGTGGGTTGTGACAATAAAGTTAAACAGAAGGAAAAAAGAAAAGAAACAATGCTTGTATACAGTCAAAATGACAACAGCATTCACAAATGCAAATGCAATAGCAGCAGAAGTTAGCCTGATTAATGTGCCCACAACATCTGGATCAGTGGTTTGGGTAATAGCTGATATTGATTCTAGTTCAGAGTTTGATTGCCCTCAGAATTTCAAAGCAGTGTGTGTCAGTGTACAGGTTGTAAATTGTCCTACATATATACAATAACACATATGCATATTGAGGTCTCAGAAGCAGTTCTGCTCTATTTCTTCTACATGTCTCTTGGCACATGGTTGTACAGGGAGCACACAGTAAATGCCCTACTGAGTTGTTGAGTCAGTCATCCAGAGTTCACTCTGTCTGTAGGTATGTGCGTCATCAAGAAGCTTCAAAATCATTACTAAAAACATTATGGTAAAGACGCTGGAAACAAGAGTTTTTTAATAGGATAGCACAACAAGTGTCACTGAACAAGAGTCTGAAAATTGTTTTGTGTTGAATATCTATTTTACAAAGTAGTATTTAACCAAGTATTTAGAGGTTTTACTTAAGTAAAAGTCATAATTCAGTAAAAGGAGAACAGTTCTAACCTAAAGAAATACTTAAATTACCTAAAACAAGTACCAATATACAGAATCCTATAAATTGCATTAATGGATCATTATTATTGCTTATGGATCATTAATGTGTGCAACGCTCAAGATGGGTGGGGGGGTTATGCAGCATTACTCCACATGAAAAAACTGACAGTTGTAAGCAGTGACAGGTTAAATGATACTACTGCACACTGTATTGCAGTAAAGTAGCAGTGTATGACCGAGACAATATTTCCAGACTGGAAGACAACAAAATAAAACAGAAACAGTGCACTGTGGTTAGTCAGATGTTGCAGTTAAGGAGTCTAATGGCTGGATAATCAAAACTGTTCTTTAATCTTGAAGTCTGTGCAGCCATACTCCTGTATCGTCTGCCTGATGGAAACAAGAACAGCTGGTGTGCTTGATGGCTATGATCCTTGATAATACTATGGGCCTTATACAGGCACTGCTGGAGGTAGATGTCCTTAATGGCTGGAAGGCTCTTGCCAGTGATGTTCTCTGACACCTCCACCACTCTCTGTATCTCTGTAGTGATTTCCAGCTGTTGGGAGAGCAACTCCCATACCAAACTGTCATACAGCCCATCAGCAGGTTCTCGATTGTGCTTCTGTAAAAGATTGAGGCGATGTTGGCATTCATGCTAAACTTCCTAGGCTTCCTTAGAAAGTATAAGCACTGATGAGCCTTTCTGACCACAATGTCCGTGTGAAGGGTCCAGAAGAGATGTTGAATTTGGAATCAACTCCACATCTTTTATTTGCTTAATTTGTCATGGGATAATGAGGGAACAGGCTTATTTGGCCTTAAAATGTTCAGTCAACTGTCCAATTACTTTTTTGGCTTCTGAAAATTGGGGACTGTTTATAGCAATAGCTGTAATTCCTAAACAGTTAATGCAATTGTGGCGGGGTGGGGTCTGTGGCGCAGCAGCAGGGGAGGGGTGGTGCAGCAGGTTCAGGGGCAGTGCCAGGGGAGGCTGGTCAACACAGCTGGTAACGATCATCTAATCATGCCTCCACTATTTCAGTTGCACGCTGGGACCTGGAGAAGAGAGCTGAGCAGGAGCAGCAGCACAGAGCAAGCTGGGCAGACTACAGAGCTTATTTCAGACTGTCGTAGCCACTCTCTTAATAAAAACTCACAACTAATGACAACCAAGACCGCTGTGTGTCATGTTGGGCCCTGTGGTAAACAAAACATGTTACAGCAATACTTTTGTTAAACTCCTTGAATTCAAGCTTTGAAATATGTTATGGTAGTGTACAGAGGCAACATTAGAAAAACTGTGTCACTGTCCTAATACTTATGGACCTAACTGTATGTACATTTAATAAATAATCAAATACATGTCGACATTTGTGTTGTACATCAAGGACAACAGAAATATTGTTATTTCATCTATTTTATTTATACTGATTTGCTGACCATTGTAGCCTTAAAGTGTAAACTTAAAGTCTCTAAGTTGTAGCAGGTACTGAAATTCATTTCCACTTGGACTACTTCCTAAATTCAGCAAAGGTAAATCAGGTGACAAAGATGCTGGTTAAGGTGTGAGTGGCTAAGGAATAACTTCTCGTTATCCTAGAAGTACAGTGACTGAATTTTTATGTAAATTCCAACTGGATGTGATAGCAGCTTTCACCCTGCTGCTATAACATCCAGTTGGAATTTACATATACTGTGCATGAAGCATCTTATTTAAAACACTGGTCGAGGTGAGATGCAGCATGATAAATATGCATTTCACTTTCACTGCCTCCTCTGTATCTGCTTGTGTGACCTGAACAGCAGGTGCTGGGGGTGGTTGTGACAATTATTACAGGTGATAAATATTTAAATTCCTCCCTCTGCCTCGATGGCAGCTGGAAAATATTTACTGTGGATGGGAACTGAAGCTATTTGCTTTACAAGCCTGAGTGCACCTCTCAGCGGGGTTCAAAAGAGTGAGGAGGATACAGAAGGCAGATATTTGTGTGTGCGTGTGTGTGTGTGTGTGTGTGTGTGTGTGATGGCTCACCAAGGAGGTAGAGAAGCAGTTAAAAAGACAGGCAGATTTAATTATGTAGACAAAATACTACAGCCGCTGATGGAAACCTGCTCCTTACGTGTTAACCGATCTTAAATTGATTGCAGAATTGGATTTTCAGGCAGGGATGTCTCTGTCCATGTTGACCTTGAAAACACCTGCTTTTTCCAGTGAGGGAGTGGGACAATCATCAAAGACAAATAGAGCACTGTAAAAACTAAAATTGCAAAGATGACATTACAGATATTGCACAAAAATGTTCTTTAGAGATTTAACTTTCTGATGTACAAAATATTCAAAGCTTTTTAATGCACAGCATGGGTCAAAAGGTCAAAAATGGCTATATCAGAATCAGAATACTTCATTAATCCCAGAGGAAATTATGTGGTCACAGTTGCTCCAGGACAGTAAGAAAGTAATTAACAAGTTAAAATACCAATATTAAATAATACAATATATTACAAATAGCTCTAATAATACAAGAGGAGTTGTACAGAGAGAGCCACAGGCAGGATGATTTCCTGTGTGGTTCAGTGGTGCATTTGGGTAATCTCAGTCTCTCACTGAACGTGCTCCTGTGACTGGCCAGCATGTCATGGAGTGGGTGGGAGGTATTGTCCAGCATTGTCCTTAACTTGGACAACATCCGCCTCTCCGACACCACCTTTAGAAAGTCCAGCTCTATCCCCACAACGTTACTGGCCTTGTGGATCAGTTTGTTAAGTTTGTTGGCATCCGCTACCCTCAGCCTGCTGCCCCAGCATGCAACAGCATAGAGTATGGCACTGGCCACAACTGACTCATAGAAAATCCTGAGCATTGTCTGACAGATGTTAAAAGACCTCAGCCGCCTCAGAAAATAGAGACGGCTCTGGCCCTTCCTGTATAAGACAGCTTTGCTTTTGATTTTACCTGGGGAACTGCTGATTTGAGGTAATCCATGATGAATAAAAAACTATGAGTTTATAAATTCAACTTTACTGAAGTCAGAGAATGATAAAAAACTAAAGTTGATAAAGACAGACCGACTTGCCTTTTCATTGCTATCTTTATGTCTAAGGCCTGTCCATATTTAGCCATGTTCAAACTTTAAGTGGAAAGACAGTACTGCTCACAAAAACGAGAACACTGTTGTGTGACTTGTTTTCTGGCACTGACTTGTGTTTGCTCTAAGCTGTGTGTGTATTTGGTGTGTGTTTACAGTCTTGGACTTCAGTGCTTTTTAATTTCCTCTACCCACACAACAGCAGCATCAGAAATAATCAAATAAAAGTAAATATCGAAAATCCTCTTTGCTGAGGACACAGAAGCTTCATTCTAATGCAAGCACACTGAGTGTTTCTATACTCTTGCATAGCATAACAGATGTTGAAGCTCTAACTCAACAATAACTGGCTTTGTAAACTAATGATACGTGCTGAGATAAATAGATGAAGAGTTCAAAACAAGATGAAGAAGTTTTGCAGCTAGTCGAATCAAACTTTTGTCTCTGGCAGCCAACCATATGTTCATTCGCACTTTAAATGCAATATTGACTCGGCTGGGGTTTAGGCAACGTGCTGTGATTTGAGTCTGCCTTGCCACACTGTGGTGAGCTCTCGATGGGAAAATGGCTCAGTGATGTTTCATAATGAAAACTCAAATGCGACTAGCGACAGAAGTGACTGTTTCACTCACAGATCACTCGCATCAGCTCACCTCTGTTTTCAATTTCACTCAATGTAATCATGGATATGAGTGTTTGCAGCCACTCTCCTCCCCTGACTCTCCTTCCACCTCATCCACCTCAGATGAAACCTCAACCAGCGGGAGACAGAATGATACCGTCAGATGGAGCACCAGATATCACAAATATCACAAATCAATGCTTATTCCCCATACAGCAAAACTAATACACAGTTTAACTCACATTGAGAACATAAATGGAGTTACGGTGGGCTCATACAGCCAGTCAGCAGCTCTTGATCAAATGTACCGAAGGGCAGCAGTGGGCATGTATTGTGTGCGTGCAGTAATCTTATAAGCACAAATAAAATCTCTCTCTATTTGTGCTTGGCAACAAGAAGTGATGGTTAAACCCAACGAGTAAATATTGATTCAGAAGTATTTTCTCCATGTGCAAGTAACATTATGCTTAATTTTTGCAGGGATAAAAAATATCTTCAGTCATAAAAACTCCAGCAGGGACAGTTCAGAGGGTAGGGCCAAGCATTGTTTCCGACAATGAAATTTTTCGTTCAAAAAGAAAGATGTGTTCTTTCATGTTCTCTCCTCTCGGTGACATGAGGTATTCTTGCTGCTCTATTTTCTTTGTCACTTCTATTTTCAGTCCACGTCCTCTGAGCCAATCAGCTCTGGAGTCCAATCGCCAAAACTACCTACATTTTCATGTTTACATCTTTTGAATAACTTCTGCTCTTTTTTCAAAATGATTTTGCTTAATGAACTATATACAAGGTGTCAACAAACAGCCGCAGCACATTGTGGTATCACCCCCAAACAACTGCGACACGTCATGGCATCACCTAAAACAGTGACAGCTTCCTCCACAAATCAGTGGAATCTAGGGGCACCAGCAGAGGTGCCACTACTATTTGACACTTCTGAGATTTGAGACAGTCCATGCTGCCTGGACTGTGTTTCTTAGATTTTTACAATATATATAAAGGCTGTCAATCTAGCCCTTCTAAATACAGGGCCCAGTTGTTCAAAAGGTGCAATCTGGATAAAGATGATTTGGTTTTGGTAATCCTTTTTTTTCCCATCCATGGATCATGTAATCTAGCTCACTTTCGTCCTGGTTGTTCAAAAAAGAACTGGATGGGATCACTCTGATTCAGGTACAGACTTTAAGGATTACCAAATCTGGATTACCAGATTACCATTAACTGGGATGCAGGGGGTGCTAAAATTCACACAAAATAAAAGATCCTTAAGACAGTTTGAAATTAACAAATTAACCTTTTGAACCACCGGACCCTGCTGGGATCAGGGTAATTCTGATATTCTGGATCAAAGTAATCCTTATCCTATTCAAATGTTTTGAACAACACAAACTGGAGGTTTGATCTGGTTAAAAAACTGGATTGGACCTGATCTCATCTAATCACTTAATCCTGTTTTTCCTTTGAACAACTGAATTTCAGGATTTGATCCTATTGGATTGGATTAATCTCGCCAGATAATTTTTGAGCAGCTTGGCCCTGAGGATCACTTGTTCGAACAGGACTGCTCAGTTTGACATAACATGACATGGTTGGGACCCAGAAAGAAGGTGGCGTGAAGACAGTCTAGTCCGGTCCTAATATAATATAAGGCTTCCTCAGCCTCCAGCCAATCACCAGCTGCCACCTGGAGGTCAACATAATGGAAAAACGGAACAAGGTGAATAACACCACCTTTAGGGAAACACAATATACAGACAATGCAAATTATGGCTTGGGCCATAAACTGGTGATCCAGAAACACAGCATGACTCACTATTTATTTCAGCTAAAAGTAAGAGGCAGGATCAGGTTAGAAGCCAGGTGGAGCAGCTATCAATCACAGCCTTGCATGGATCACTGCAGCATTTTTCACATGGGTTGTTTGGACTTCATGTCAGATCAGCCCACAGTCTGGAAATCAATTCAGTGCACAGCAAAATTTTGTAGATATTATCTTAGAAACATGACTTTCTATCATACTTAAGAAAAAATATCTTGTAATTATAAAAAAAGCTTGAGGCAGTTATGAATCAGTTAGTATGACACTGATATGGATGCAGTGAAATGCACTGTGGGGAGCTACATGAACCCACATTTGACCTGTATTGTTTAGTTTTTGAAAAAAAAATACACTGAATTTCTCTTTTTTTTTTACAAACTGTTGGATCTACTGACAAATGTCACTGAGATTCTGTGAGATACAGAAAAACCTCTCAGACAAGTATCTTATAGTCTCTCAGGCAACCTGCCTGAGAAGCTTTTTCTGTATCTCAGAGTATCTCAGTGACACTTGTCAGTAGATCCAACAGTGCATTTTTTTTCAAAATCCATACAAAACAGGCCAAAAGTGGGTTCATGTTGCTGCCCACAGTGCATTTCACTGCATCCATAACAATGTCATATTCACTGATTCTTGAACATTTTTCACATGTTACTGTGATACAGAGGTACTGTGAGATACAGAAAAACCTTATAAGGCAAGTTGTGAAATATTGTTACATTACTTTTGAAAATGTGAAGTTGGTGCACCAAAATCCAGCAATATTTTCACAAACAGCGAGTTTACTCAGTTCCAATATTTTAAATTTATAGAGAAGAAATCACCCCACAAACTGCCAGTCAGAGAATACATTTTTAAAAAAAGTTAAGAAAAAGTACTGTTAAACTTTGCTGTTAAACAGAAGCTCAGATGCTTTACAGCTTGCCATCTGTGCTTTAGTCAGAGCAGCACTCAGCTGCACTGCTACAGCCTCTCAGCTCAGATGTGGATCTAAAACATCCCCATGGAAATGAATCTTCTTTCTGCACTGATGTCCATTTCCTGTAAGCACTCTCCACCTATCGGTTTAATTCTCTCCTGAGCTTCTCTGGCACACCAGAGGACCTATCAGTCTCTCCTATTGCCCGCTGTGCATCTGTACTGATGGGGAATATGTAAATGGCCTGAGTGCACTTCCTCACACAATACATTGATGATAAGTGAATAGGACTGCAGCATCTGACATCAGTATGTAGCCAAAATATTAGGGTTGCACATCAGTATCATCAGAATAGAGGCACACTTTCAAAGCTTCTGCATTTCTTTACTGTACATAAAGCAGTGACATATATGCTATTAGAAGTAATTAGTGTGCATCTGGATAATTAAAATGATAAATCATTCCAGGCTGAATGAAATTCATAGACCCAAACCATTAACAGGAAGAAACATGTTTTGGCCTTGTCAAGGTAATGTTCCTTGATGTGAAAGTGCTGACCCATTCCTAAATGAACTATTTAGTTTCTGTTTCACTGCTGTGCCTCTGTCCACATGCCTGCTCTTTAATATCTCTCACAGTGTTAATATGATTAAGTAAAACCAAAATAAAAAAATTAACACTAGGTATAACACAAATAGTTAAATAAACTTGATGAACAAACTAACTGAATTGATATTGTGTATCTCGATTAATTTGTAATATTTTCTTGAGAAGGAAATGTCTCCAATTTTTTCTGATTTCGACCTGATGTGGATTTTTGAACATATGATGCAAAATGTCCAATTTTATCCTATCCTGCAATGGAATACTTCCAAAAATTCCTGGATCCAGTTCCAGATCTTCTCTGAAACATAATCACTTCTAAGATGAGCCAAGTTCCACTTCTGGTAATGTTTTCATGAAAGTCCCAGCCCCTGAAATATTGTGACACTCCATCTCCATGGTCTTGTGAATGCAGTTTGTTCTATCTTCTCAATAGGTTCAAATTTAATTCAATTCAATTCAATTCAGTTCAATTCAATTCAATTCAATTTTATTTATATAGCGCCAAATCACAGCAACAGTCACCTCAAGGCACTTTATATTGTAAGGTAAAGACCCTACAATAATACAAATCACAGGAATGTACAATTCTCTATGCTGTCCGCTTTTCTAACTTCCTGTCCTCATTACCTCCTCTGTGTAGCTTGATGCAGCTCCCCTAAAAAAACAGATCTGGCCGTATTTTCAGTGACACAGAGCACTGAAGAGCCACTTCTGAGATGCTTCTAAAATGTGCCGCAGTGTTTCTGGTAGAATCACATGCATTGTACTGAATGGGTGCGATCAGCTCTCTGGATTTTGGATGCTACGGCTGTTTAGAAAGTAGTGGATTTATACATTTTCATGGGCATGTCCGTGTCCCACTAACAAAGGCTGGAGCTTGGCATGCTGAGAGGCTAGCAGCTTTTTTGGTGGCTTGTGCACACCTATTGTGGATAAACCTGTGATGTTTGACGTTAGACTGATGAGAGACCAGCATGCTAGACAAGCTGCCCCAGGCTCTACTTTATCTGCTTTAAGATCTGTTATGATCTGTGTATCACTATACACATGCCCAAATGTGTGTGGAAACAGAGGCAAGTAAATAAACAAATTACTCTGTGTTTTATCATCTCAAAAGACAGGTTTTCTCATACTAACGTTAGCCAACATTTAATGAGGATTTAAAGTGTTGTTTCTTGAACTTTAACTCCTTTAGCTGTTTAGCTGCTGTAGACAGTTTTTTTTTTTTTTTTCTGTAGATC
>VUQS01026693.1:3228-15357 GCA_015108495.1 Heterochromis multidens | reverse complement strand
AAACAACTTTAGATTTAGTCAACGATAATCTTCTGATGTTTAGTCGACTAAAACTAGACTAAAATTAAAGGAATTTAGATGACGAAATTATGACTAAAACTAAATGACGCTTTAGTCAAAAGACTAAAACTAAATCAATATCAGGAATAAATAATCATGTTTATGCATATTTTCATGTGTCAGAGCCCTGACTTCAGTTCAGGAGATGAGGCTTGAGGTGAGGAGGAAGAGGATGATGTTTTATTAAAATGCCAGCGGTGTCCTTCGTGCTTTCGTTTCTTTGGTGAAGGGGAACCCTTCTCAGATGATAAAACATAGGTATGAACCTTCATATCTTGAGTCTGAAGGTGCAGACACAAATCAAAATGTCCGTCCATGGCACATGAACACCTACGACTTCTCCTCAGACTTTAAGTGGGCTGGACCACGAAAATGATCACCTAATAACACTGTCAATAGTTTTTTTCAGAAGAGTTCGGCTTTACAAATAAAATGTGTTTCTTACGGATTTTTATGTCCATCCATCTTTTTCTGGTTCTACCCTGTATACATTGTTCAGATGAGTTTTAATTATAAATTGTGAGCCTGTGTTCAACCTTCTTCATATAACAATCAACAATTTAAAATCAGAAAAAGGTCCACACACAGAAGGCTTTATATGAAACATTAAATGATGACATTAGATATTGATTTCATGCTCATCTGTCCACAACCAGACTTACGTCCAGCAGCACACCGTGAAAGAAAATTAAAAATATCATTTTTGGGATGTTTTAATATGCTTTAAAAAAACACATAGCTTCACTTTGCAGGATTTTATCCACTACTAAGAAGGTCAAATCCAAGGTCAGAGTAGAGGTCAACTGTCAAAGAGAGAGAATATCATAAGAATGCATTTTAAACTTGACACAGGTCTGATTCAATTGAGTCCACTTCCATCAAAACGTGATGAATAGTTCAGGAAAAGTGGCCGTCTGAAGATTATCACCTACCCACATTCTGTGAAACTTCAGGAATTTTAAGCATCATTTTCAGTTTCAGTGACCCAAAATTATTAAAGTTTGCATTTATTTCAGAAGCATTTTGACTGCAAACTTCCAAAGTGTTCTCCTTTCTTTTAACACCATTCTGAAAATGTTCACATTTAATAAACCATCTATTCACAAAACAGACGATGAAGGACGAGGCTGAGATATCAAAAAAATCAGTGCAGTTTCAAACGGTGGCCGTGGGTGACGTCTGTCAGTCTGTCTGTAAAACCGATGCAGACCTCCGGCTCGGATTCATCGCACTTCATTTGTTAAAAAACACTCACTGCTGCAAAATACAGTTAGAAGAGCAAAACGTATGCCCTCTTTCTTTGTATTGTGCAAAATGAAGGAAGCCTTTGGTCCCAAGGCTGCATGTTTGACACCCCATGTTGCACTGATATGAAAACTGATGCCTGGAAATGTTGGTTTGCTTCAGGCACAAAAAGCTTGAAAACCACTGATGCCAAGCACACCACCTGCAGAACCCGAGACCTCAAACAGCTTCTGAAGGCCGCAGTATACCCGCACTGCTGGTAACATCATCACACAGCCACTTCGCTGTTAAGGTGCTGGTAGCTGCTGCAGTATTCTCCTGAACAATAGGTGTCACCACTCAGACAAAACTGCCACATCAGTGCTGATACAGGAAGAGAAGAAGTTAAAACTGGAAGCAAAGACACTGCTGAGTGTTTTTTTTTCTAGAAAGTTTCATCTTTTTAAACTGTTGCACATCTCCCTCTCTAACCTGTCAATCTCTGAGCTTCTGCACTGATACGAAAACCGTCGCGATCGTACACAGCGGCACAACACACCAGGTTACAAAAATAGGGAGGTGCACGAGAGGCAGAAATGACACCAAAACGGCGCTCGCGCCAGCGGATGTGACATCAACTTCGTCGCACGGCGCCGTCCAATGGCGAGCATGAAAGCACCATGACTCATTTGTTCCAGTTAGGCCTCAAACATGCCAAACGAATATCACCAATAATCCAATATAAATATTTTAAGCAGGATTTAATTTACTCAAGCCTAAAATATCATTTTATTTATTAAATAGACAGAAATAAACAGGGTAATATGAAGACTTTGGACCAATCGTGGTTATGTGTGGTCCATCTGGAGCAGGAAAAAACTGTCTAACATGTTTTTCAGTACCCGGACTCATCTTCATCATGCTGTGAAAAAACTTTCTTAGATTAAATGAAACCCTGTTTTAACTGTTGCTGACTTCCTCTTGCACAGCTGTCCTACTTTCATGTGTTAATCTGTGCAGATTATTAAGAAAATGTGTGAATATTAGAAACAGGTCATGTGAAAACAGTGAGAAATGCTAAAGATGTTCTGCTGGGTTCTCATTACTTTGGTTTAATACTTTTATAATAACTGCACCACTGAAGCACTTTTCTCTTAGAATAGTGCGTTAAGAGGAGACGGAGGACATCTTAGAGTCAACATTTTGCTGCTCCAGTCTCTGCAATTTCCAGAGAGGAAGAGGATGTTTGGTCTTGGGTCTCATGTCTACTGTCTAAGGAACTATAAATACACACCTAGACACTTCCAGGTGAAAGGACGGGGCAATGCAAACACACAAACACAGCTAGCCAGACAGAAGGAGTGCAGGGAGGGAGCGAGGGAGGGGCGCAGCAGCCAAATAAAAATCTATTGAGCTTAACAATAGTGTTATAAAAACGTACAGAGGTAGTGTTTAACAATGTGGTAGGAAGAGACGAGGGTAAATACCTCTGGGAACGACGGGACTTGGCTCAGCATCAAAGTCCTGCCAAGAACACAGCATTGTCTTTAAATTCACACCATTGTCCTGCAACACACACACATACACACAGCTCTATACATCTAAAATGATGATGTGGTGGGATATTTTGGGGGGCTAAAGCCCTTTATTGTTTTGTGACTGTGGATTATGAGTCAGAGACGCTGCTGTGAAGCACAGAGATGGATCAGAGCTGATACTGGACTCAGCGTGCCATGATTTCAGGGGACTATTCCTTCATTTTAACTTCCTTTAAGAGAGTCAATTAGTAGACTTATGCTAGCTTGACTAACTGTGTCTCAGCGCGATGAAGGTCCAAAAACCTGCAGTTCCTCTAACATCCAGCAGAGGCTTCAGCAGTGAGTTCAGCCCCCACAGACTCCCATGTTAAAATAAACATGTTTACAGCCTGATACAAAAACTGTTTTGGTCTCTAGAGATAATTTCCTCCTTCATAACAGCTGTTTTTATAACTCACCTGTTTAAATCGTATTAAGGCTTAAAGTTTGCATTATTTGAACCAAATTTGGACCACCTGTCAAAGAGGCCACGCTACGATTTAAACAGGTGAGTTATTAAACACAGAAACATACAGTTAAAAGCTTTGCACTCCACTGGTGACAAACAGATATGAAAGTATGAAATCTTCTCATCTGCATATTTCCCAGAAAGTGAGACTATTCCCTCGAGGAATCACCGACAGCCAGATTTTACTGTACGTGGAGAGTTTACACTGAACATGCAGGTGCACGAGCAGTTCATAAAGTAAGTTCAGGACATGGTCCCAAAGCTTTGATGAAAGAGGATTAGAGTCTGTTCTGTGATCTCCGAGCTGCTGTAGCACCACCAGAGCTTTCAGCTTAAAAGAAATTGATAAGTACACAAATATCTGCTGCATAAAGAGACATTTGGCAGTAAATAAGACACGTGAATATTTTCTCTCAGACATTTTGTGAGCCATACAGCGCTCACAACATACTTACCAAGACTGACGAGCTGTTGTCACGAATCCTTCGATAATAGCGGCGATAAAGTGCAGATTTATGGCGAATGTTTTCATCGTTTTGCCTCTATCGGTGCCCCTGCTTCAAAATTAATTATTGATTAATCACTCTGCTTTTTAAGCAAAAAATGCACACCAGCAATATCATACTATCACAAAAAAATGATTATGCCCCCAAATCACATTTATCTGGCCCATTCATTACTATTGTATTGACAAGGCCCAAGCTGCTAATCGCCAAATCCAAAGAAAGGCGGGCTGTCAGCATTTCCACTGGCCGTGCTAAAGCAGATATATGGAACAAGATGTAAGTTAATGCATTGATCAGAGCAGGAGGCAGCGGTGGCAGGGCTAACCATGCAGAGGAAGGTGCATATGCATAATCATCAGTTTGCTTTGGTCTTAAGTCTACAGCGAAACAGCAGCGAGACATGATGACACAGAAAGAGTGTGTGAGTGTGTGTGTGTGTGAGTTAGTGTGTGTGTCTGCAGACCAATGCTGCAGCTCAATTGCCAGTGCAGGCGGCCAGCAACAAAAGGTCAAGGCAAAGTTTAGATGGCGTGTACCAGGGGCCTTAAGATATTCACAGCCAGCATTTTAGCCCGAAACATAATGAGATGGAACTGGTAAATATTTGCTGATGGCCTAAAAAATTCTAACCATGCTGGGAAGCTATTTTGAATACAAAAGATGTCGGGGGAGGATGATAAGTGAGGATGGGGGTGGTGGTGAGGGAGGGTCACCTGATAGCTAATTAGTACATTTGCCCAAATAATTAGAATGAGCGCTCATGGCTGATATCACACAGGAGAGCGGTGTGTGCAGCATCCTGAGCGGCAGAATCTGCATTTCATAGGCCGCCGGCCGCTTATAATCCGGCCCCTCAGGGCCTTTAATGGACATATTTACCTTTGCTGCATGTTGGATATCTGTGATTAAGATTGGCAGGTTGATGCACCAATAAGTGGGCACCTCTTAACCCCAAAACTTCCAGCTGAATCTGCTCCAAAATTCCTGCAGCATTTAGGGGGCGTTTCAGTAAATCAGGGGGAAGAAGATAAAAAAAACCACCCTGAGTGTGATTTTCACCCCTCCCACCTTTCTCAGGGCTGAAAGAAGAGGGGCCCACATGTATTAACAGCATCGGGAGACACACACATTACGCTGAGCAAATAGATACTCCGTCTCATTATCCTGTCCTTTAAGTAAAAGCTGAACATGTCTGTTTGTGGTGCCCCCATTATTATTACTACTGCTTTACTGAGCCAGGGAGGGGAGGGAAGAGAGGACTGGAAACACTTTGTTTCCCAAATGCAGAAAACTACCGTGCACGGCTTCATCTTGGTGGTATTAATGCAGACTTACAGGAAGAACTGTGCCTCAAATAAGAGTTTTCCCTCTTTTCTCATCCATGGTGAGGTCAGAGGTCAGAGAACAGAGGTCAGGGTAGTGTTTCCTTCTCTGGCTCAAAGATAGAACCAGGATTATGAAGAGAAACTTTTACATCTTAATTAGAGTCTGTATATAAAGGATGGATATAGCTGCATTCTTTCTAATGCCCAGCAGGGGGCGACTCCTCTGAGATCTGATTGTACACAAATCTATGAGAAAATGAGCAGGCTATGTTCCAGGTTTTGGTTTAAAATCGGCTGGAAGCGCTGAGATCGCACTCAGAGATAAGATAATTAACTGGAATTAAAACATTTTTTTACTGCTCTGTGTGTACACCACCAGATTAATGATTTCCTGCACCATTAATCTGTCAGTTTATTTGCATTTTTACCATCATATTTTTATGTTTATAGATTTTCAATCTCCATCATCTGATAAAATCTCTGATTGGACCAGGCGGCACTCACAGGGATCATTTTATGCAGAAGAAGATCACATGATGCATGAAACGCAGAGAGCTCGATTATTGGTAACCACATCGTGATACCTGTTATCTCAGACTGGGGTTTTAGGTTTTGTCGAGCCAGCTAACTCAAAGAAAGCCTGGATATGTCAAACTTCATTTGTATTCACACCCCTCTGATCTCTGAGCTCAGCGAACACCTTCATGATGAGTTTATGGTCTCAGTTGTTTTACTGAATCAAACATGAGGTTGTTTTGGAAAATATGATCCCATTGGAGTTACGGCAGAACAGGAAGCAGGGAAGAATTTAGGGTGGGGTTAATGTGTGATTGACAGGTTGCTACAGTGTACCTCTATTTCAGTCAGATCAGATCCACCCCTTCACTCATCACGCCCGGTTTTCAAGCACCAGGAGGTTAACAGCCAAGGCCGTCAGCTCCAAGCTTCACAAACCAATGGGTGATGTCACAGTGGCTATGTCCATCTTTTATATACAGTCTATGGCATAAACCAAGGTGAAAAACAAACGTTTTGGTTTATTATCCTTTCAGAAGTCCTCTCCTTCACACATTCAGTGCTCACATCAGATGCTCTGCACTGCCTGCTAACTCACAATGAAACTGAGATGCAGCTTTGATGAAAACTAGCTGTTAAATTAAGTGCCGTAAATGTGTATGAGCTGCAGTATAATCTGGGCAGGAAGTATTTCTTACTGTACATGATGGGAACAAAGGCAGCTGGACCCACAGAGGTTTCAGTTCGACTTAAACCAACCAATTTGTGCCTCTAACCGTAAAAAAAGTGACGTCGTTTTCCTTCAGTTTTGGTTGTTGAGGTAATCTTGAATGTCTTTCCAAGCGGCTTCAAAAAGTCCTAAATCTAACTTGCATGAAGCTTTAGGAACCCTGCTTTATCTCTGGCAAAGTTTTTCAAGGTCCTCAGCAGATCATCATCTACTCGTGTGTTCAACAGAGGAGGAGGAGGAGGAGGAGGAGGAGAAGTCAACATAACTGAAATAGAAATCTGAATTAGAAACAAGGATACAGATCAAAATGTAATCCTGCTTATGGCTCGGTCAGGCCAAGGAGAGAGAGGCGCTGCGACAGAAGGAGAGAGATTATGTGATCCTGTGATACCTTAGCCTATCTTTACAATTAGGTTCCTACTGGCTCAGCACGCTGCAAAATCACATTGAACAAGCAGCCTAACAGGGTCAAGGAAAAGATGATTTAAGCCACTACTATATTTACGTGCAGCGCTACGACAGCATGCTGCAATTTGTCTCTGTCTCTCTGTGTTTTTGCAACATCTGGCAGCCAGAGATTTAGGTTAGACAGGTAATTAGTGGCACATATTTGTCCTAAAGACAGGTGTATTTTCATTTAAGAAACACTCCATCACTTGTGCAGATGAGAGCCTGTTTGTCAGCCTCGGTCTGAAGCTCGGCAGCACCAGCAGAAAGCAGCTCTAAAGGTGTTCACTTTCACCGTTTTTCAGCTTTTAAAAGTAAAATCCTGTGTTTCTGCTGCGCAAAGCCCTCCTTTCATTACACAATCCTTGCATGATTGCAACGTTTGGCAGCGACTGTCCCAAAATGTTTTCATGCTTATGAACGTGGCATTACTCTATGTTAACAACTTACACAGGATTAAATACCTAACATCAGTGTCCCTCCTAACATCGTTTTACCCTGTAAAATATGTTTTTATAATTTATCTTGAGCTGACTTCCCTGCTCGTCTTTGGCTCTCTCATCATCAGCTGTTCTCTGCTCTTTAACTTTCTTCCCCCCTCTCTCCAGATGAAGCTGTATAGTCTTTTAAAATGGAAATGCACTTCATCATGGTCACTGGGCTCATGGTTCTAATAAATCAAGGGCCGTCCGCCATTGCTGCTCCTCTCTGGAAAACAAACTGCCCCTGGATGGATCTCCTCAGCTGCTCCTAATGGAGGTCACATTCACAGGCACACATTTACTCACAAGGAAAAAAGCAGCAAACACATTTGTCTCAAAGTCTAAGCATGAAGTAGGAAAAGAGACATTTTAAAGATTCCACTTCACTGAAAACCACACCGCTGACTCTTTAACGTGTCTGAGACATATTCAGACACATATGAAACATGTATGCACGCTTTAAAGTGGAGCCTATTCTGCTTCTCCTTATTTCCCGTCATGTATCTCCTGCTCCAGTGGTGGGTGTTCATATTAAACATGGTCAGAGTTTCTACTAATGAGCTCAGTATATGTACGGGAATCCCTGTGAGCCCAAAGCTCAGGCTGCTCTAAACACTCAGTGTACCACAGTTTTTTCTACTCCTGGATCTGGATGATGTCACAGAGAGGGGATAGAAGCCCCACCCACCTGATGTTCAAACCATCTGTTGTGAGGGGCAGCCAATCAGGAGAAGGTTGATTTAAAGTGGGAGGAGCTAAAACAGCTTGTTTCAGAGGATGAACTGATGAAGGGGCTGCACTGAGGCCCAGTATCAGATAAAGGATTATTTTGAACTGTGAATCATGCAAAGCTGCTCTGTGAGAGTCCAGGAATGAAAATGAGCTGAAGTGAACTTTCACCCATGAGTGTCTCACGTGAAACCAAATGTCAGACGAAGAAGTGATAAACGAAGGAATTCTTCTTTCAGACTCGGTGGACTTTTATTTTATTTTGTTTAATCAGATACGTGTGGGTCTGGGTTTGAGTCACTAAAACGATCTGGTTAGGTTTAGAAAAATATCATTTGCATTAATAATGCATTAAATCTTTCACAGCTTTCTAACAGAAAAACTTCTCCCCTGTGACATCTTTTTTCCTCAAGTTGTGACATCACAAAATGTTACTGGTCAGTTGCAATGACATCATGTTAATATGTTGTCATAGGAACAACACAAACGTGGTGACATCAGACTGTGCCTCTCCAGCATCACTGATGATCGTTTAGATGGCTGTCAGCTGGAAACACCCCAAACCAGTTTGGTGTTTTCTCCTCTTCCTCACACAGGAATTCAGACTCCTCAGGTTTCCTTATTGTCACATGACCTTATTGTCATGTGACTGCTGATTACCTCATACATTTTGGTGGACCAGTATAACCATTGTTCACATTTAATGAAGCATCCATTTAGAAAACAGATGATTTAACAATAATAATCTTGTCACACATTTGGTCTGCTGTGAAAATACACGCACATTAAAATTTATGGTTATCGATGTTAAATTCATTTATTTCTCTTCTTTATCATCCAAAAAACTTTTGAGATATTTTAAATGTTCACATATTTTTCCTCCCTGTGCAGTAATGCTACAACCACCACAGCTGGAACAGCCGTAGATTCGATTTCATAAAACTCGAGTTATTAATGTGCAGTTTTCACACATCCAGTGGGCCGGGCTGGACCCTGAGGTAGGCCGGGCTGGACCCTGAGGTGGGCCGGGCTGGACCCTGTGCCCCATGTTTGAAACGTCTGATTCAGATTTAGATTCAGAAAACTTTATTTATCAGCTTGACAGTCAATCATCATAATAGATCAATAAATTTTAAAAAGGCAACGTAGGAATGTAAAGAGTAATTTAAATAATAATAATAATATCATCACAATCAGAACACTTTATTAATCCCAGAGGACATTATGTGGTCACAGTTGCTCCAGGACAGTAAGAAAGTAATTAACAAGTTTAAATACCAATATTAAATAATACAATATATTACAAAATTACAAAATATTACAAATAGTATATAAATATCACAATATATTAGACAAAATTAACTATAGATAAAGTTGAATTGAGGTGCCCCTCTTATCATACTGCCTTTATTATATTAAGGGTGTACAGTTGTTGCAGTGTATACTTGTGCTTTAGATAGGTATATATATTTATATATATTTATTTAGACAGGCATAATATGGCAGTCATGGTGCTTTTGTCTTTTCATATCAAAGAAATTAATTTCATTTGTTTACTTTTTGTAAACTTGCCTATTAATTTTTACATTTTTAACATCCATTTATTATTTTTTCTTTTTCAGTTCAGTTCAATTCAGTTTTATTTATATAGCACCAAATCACAGCAACAGTCGCCTCGAGGTGCTTTATACTGTAAGGTAAAGACCCTGCAATACAATAGTTTTATTTCCCTAATTAGTTCCAGTTATTTGTGTAAAGTTCCTGCATTTCAGTGCACCAGCTATGAGTAGCGCTCCTAATTTTGCTGTATTTTTCAGAGTAGAGTGTCAGTAAAAGTATTCTATTCTATTCTATTCTGTTCCACTGTTTGCTGATTTAAATAATAAAAACTGATAGTTTCCATTTCCTGTAGCCAGCGTGGCGTCTTCAGGTGAGAAGTTTTGTGTGAATCGTGTAAAAGCTTGAATAAATTAATTTCCTACAGAAATGACTTCAGCATTTAAAGCAGATTAATTTTCAGTCAGCTGACGAGTAATTGAACAGTATTTTATTTGAACAATAAAAAACATCATACTGACCGCTGATTATCTGCTCAGCTTCCTGCCTCTGAGTGTTAGAGGAACATGTAACCTCAGAGAAGCTCTTATTTCATGAAATTAATTAGAAAGCTCTCCATCACAGGCTGATATAGGTCATAACGAGGCATTAAAGGTCATTACAGTAATCCTCATCGTATCATGTGTTCGTACAGCCCGCGTGTGCGTACAACGCCCGCTTTAATGCCGCAGTCTCTGAGATTTTTCTGCCATTTCTGAGACGTCCTGCACAAACCGACACCTTCTGCAGCCACTTTATCCACAGAAATATATTCCTGCTCATTTAATTGTAAGTGGGGGGGGAAAGAAAACAATGAGATCAATTGTGATTCAACTCATTCCTCTGAATGGAATTATCTGCACACAAAAAGAAATTCAAAGTGTCTCTGCTGTACGGGCTCAATCAAAATATTCTGATCCTAGTTACAGAAACTGAATATGTATGAACAGCTCAAATATGCTGAATTTATTTTGAATATTTAATGAGATATAAAATATAAGTCTATTTCAGCAACTAATAAAATCAGTCTTGTATGAATGTGCCATAGATTGAAAATGAGTGGAGAGAGAGGGGAGAGAGGAGAGGGCGAGACGGGAGGAGGAGGAGGAGAGACGAGGGAGAAAAACAAAGGGTGTCAGAGCTTCATCAACATGCTCTAACTGAGTGGCACGGCCATATTTTCCAGCATCAAGCTCAGTCAAAATACCCTCTTCCCCTCCATCTTTCCATCTCTCCATATTCCTCCACCCCTCCTCCACATCTCCCTCTATCTCTCTGTGTGTCCAATCACACGGCAGTCCTTCTCAATAAAACAAATTAACTGATTAGACATTTTAATCTCAGTTGTCTTTGACCTTGTAGAATATATTACTGATGTCTACATCGCTGAGAGCAGATAATGCGGCAGGCAGCTGCTTTTCTTAAAGACAAAACTGCCCTTTTTAAAGAGGCGCCAGACACATAAGCTAACAGGTTGGGGGCAGAAAACGCCCCCCTCCTCCTCCTCCTCTGCCTCCTCCTCATCACCACCACCCTCCCTAACCCGACCCCCCCCCTCCTCTAACACACACACACACACACACTCCTCCCCTCCCTGCAGGCAGCCAGCAGGGAAGGGGTTAAGGCGGAATGCATTAACAAAAGAAAATTATAGCGTAAACAGTTCATAAAATCTCACAGCCCCTGATGTCGGGGCTAGATCATTAAATTTCTGCAACAATTAGACCTTTTCTCACGGCGGCAAATTGGAGCCGTTGCCATGGCAAATCCGAGCCCTTAAGTCATATATCTTTGATTGCGGAAAGGTCAGGCGCAGACAGCCTAATAACTCAGGGAGCTGTTTGACAGATTTCATCCAAGCATGATCACATAACAGAGCCAAACTATGTCGGCAGTTGTTAAAAGCAAGGGAGGGGTCAGCAGGAAGGTTGGGGTTAGGGAATGTTTCTGCTCGGCTGGGCCCAGCCTGATAATGTTCCTGACTCACTTTAAATAAAAAGAGAGATGGAGGGGTTGGGGGGAGCTCGTTTCTTTAACTGTACATCAGTGGAGAGGGGGTGTTTTTTTTTTTCCACTTGACCAGAGCCAGAATATTCTGAGGAGGGGGTTATGTTAGGGACGGTTGATTTGATGTCTGCATGAAATCTAAAAATAGAAAAGAACAGAGGAGATGAAAGTGTGGCGGAGAGGAGTGTGTTTGGAGACGCCGATGATGAACCATGATTTATTTCCCATTCAAACACATATGTTGAGGGAATAGCTCGGGTACGGCGGCGTGGGATCGAGCTGCAGCTCAAATCCCCGTCATCGACTCGTTTAACGACCCTGACATACAGAACTTTGAATAACAATCAGCTTCTCCTGACTCTGTTAACACTACATGTCTGATACTGCTCGGCTCCACAGACCACCACCACTCCTCCAACACCACCCCCCCCCCCCCCCCCCCCCCCCCCTTCCTTTCCCTT
>VUQS01026686.1:32617-44862 GCA_015108495.1 Heterochromis multidens | reverse complement strand
GAGAGTGTGTGGGGGGGGGGGGGGTTTGCAATCAATAGCAAGCATATCAATAGCCCAACAGTGAATCAATAAATACTCAATACATTTACATTTTTGCACTCCCTCACATAATTGCAGAGGGTGTTAGGATCATGAAATGGCATGCTGAGGTGTGAGGGCAAGATGGAAAAATGAAACTAAAATTAGGGCCTGTATAATCATCTGAGCGCTTCACCCATATTGTTACTCAAGTGTGTGTAATCAATCAAGTGTTGCTCAGGTTGAATTGAAGCCATACAATCAGCGCTACTTTCACAGCGCAGTGACATTCAGTCAGATTAGTCCAAGTTTTAAAATCAGCACCATGGACAGCTCAGCAGGTCACACTCAGATCTCAAACACTGCAGGCACACAGTCCAAATCATAGCCACATTTTATTTGATTTTTTATTCACTGGAGCCCTGATATTAGCATAAATTCTACCGTAACAGTTTTTTTTATGAATCATGAACTATTTTGCCAATTATTATCTCAACTGTTTAGTCCCTGAGCCAAACCCCAAAGATAAATGTGCACATTTTCAACTAAATGTTTGGATTTTTGTAAACATTACACATTTAAACACAATATAACTGTCCTGTTTCTTTAGTTAGATTTAAATAAGGTGATTGTGCAGAGCAGATGCTGTGAACTAATTTTTGTTTCTCCTTGTCATGTTTAAAACATAAAGAGAATAACACAGATTGGGACTTTCAGCGTCAGTTTCAATGTGTGTAACTTACACACATGGCCTTATTAAAGTCTGCACTGACAGTGTCACCTGTTTAAACCTCCGGCAAACTCATGGAAATGGACGCGTAGGCATGGCTGTCTGTGCATGTCTGAGCATGTGGTAGTCTATGAATAATTGATACGGCCTTGGTAATTGTGGCGTGTATCTTTGTGTGTATATGAAAGGCTGAGTCATGTTTGTAAGATTAGAACCTATTATACAGGCTATGCAAGCCTCTCATTTACTGGGGAATATTAGTGTGCGCTGTTCATTCATTCAGTTCGACACTCACAAACTTGATAGAGAATTATTATTTTTCACAGCCAACCTGTCTGGTTGCTGAAATTGAGGTGCCATTTATCATGCAAAGGCAACAGACTGAGAGGATTGAATGTTATTGTTTTCACACTGTGCATATTGCTGATTTGATAGTTTTCTCAGCTGCACACAGTGATATCACTTGCATAAACAGTTACAGTAATTTGGCCTTTATCATTTTAAGACATCAAATAAAAACAGAAAGTGTTTTTCTTATTAGTTTTTAGACCTTTGTTTCAGAGTTTCCTGCACATATGGTGAATCTTGGAGCACACATTCATCATTGTGAAGCTTTTTCTTGAACTTTAACAACATACTAAAAGAAACTTGACACAGTGATACAGTGTGACTGTTACGGTCTGTTCTCCATGAAAAGAGAGCACATCTAGCACCTTCATTGTTATGCTTGAAAGCTGGAGCTGTAGTGCGACAGCCAGATGAAGAATCTGTAATAAAATGTCGTTATTTATGAAAAGCATTTAAAAATAATACAATTATTTTGATAGGAAGCGAATTTTAACAAAATGCTTTCATCACTGAGAACAGAGTGCTCTCTGTCTGTCCTGCCTTTGTGCTGAACATCATCGCTCTCTTCATCTGTATCTTTCTGTTTGTCCCACTCTCATTTTTTCCCCCCTACTTCTCCATCTGCCACTCTAATAAGTATCCTCTCAGACTCTGTCTTTTCATTTCTACTCACCAAAAGAAAAAAAAAAGCTATCTTGTCATCTTACTTGGCTGCCTTTTTTCATTATTTTGCTTTATTTTTAAAGATAGAATTTGTCACAAGTGGATACTTGTTCAGGATCCTTTGACGACACATTTTTTTTCCACTAGGTATCTTGGGGTGAAATTTTTTAATGTGCAGGCATATTTTAACCAAAACCACTGTATTTTTCCAACTAAACAGCGAATGAAAACAAAATGAAACTAACAGCTGTGGCCTCCTATATAACAGTCTTGAAATTTACTCCACCATCATCCCAACCTGCCTCTTTAACCAGCATTTGTCTCTTGAGTGTTTGCTCTCTGTTTCCAATATTGCTCCAACCTGTGCGTGACTCCATCAGCGCCAAAGGACACCTCGTGTTTGTTAAAGATGCCAGTGGCTTTGAGAAAGCAGCAGCATTTGACACCCTGGGAATAATAACATCTTTAATAGATTGACAGGCAGATGCTTTGATGGAGCAGCTACAGTTTTCTTGCATGGAGGCAGTTGCCAAATTTAGACAAATGATTCAATACTCAACATTCACAAATCGATGGCTTCTCGTGTATGTGCATGAATTATAAACCAAAGGGCAGGCATTTAGCTCACTGTAGGTAACATAACAAATGCAACTTTCTGCTGAGGGCTTATAATGTGTTAAATTTTCAGTTTGTTTTAATGAAATGAGCAGAGCTACATATTTCCTGTTGTTTCCAGCCATGTTAGACTCTCTAAGTTACTCTTGCCATATAAAGATAATGATTTTCTTTTATGACTCAAAATATTTAACTGTTCTTATCTATATTGCTCTATTTGCTCTGAAATGCTTAACAGACAGGCCACCCCACACAATTTCTGTAGTTTAAATGTTTAATTTTGATTCAGACGCTCAGATTTATCCATACTCTGATAGTGTTCTGTTGTCCAGCTGTCCAGCACCCTGCTGCACTGCATAGTGACTGGAAGTGGGACAGGTCATTGGTCATGTTTTATGCACCTGTCTAGATCTCCTGCTGAATTTAGTAATGCTTTAACCATCCAAAAGTGTACTTTTATATGATTCCTTGTTGGGGGTGGTGTGGTGGGAAGGATTCAAAGCTACATGTTGATTTTTCATCTCTCTGTAAGAATTTGTCTCTATTTGTGATAATTACTTTTCTGCACCGCTTCTCGCTATCTGCACAGTATTTCCTCCCTCACTTCCTCTTCGTTTTTAGGTCTTTGTCAGTATCTGTGTCTTTCCCTGTATCCATCTCCCAGCAGCACTTTTTCTCCAGTTTATATGTTGTTCAAAGGATTATTTTTGTGTTGCCAATCTTACCCAGGTCATTAGCTGCAAGTGGTGGTATATTAGGTTGTGCTGGGGGAAGCTGAATGCCTCCTCCAAAATGATACCCTGTGTTTTCATTCACGGATCATCAGATGAACACAGGAACCCCAAAACAGAAATACACATGGTGCCAAACATTATGTACACACCAGTACACCCATTCGGTTAACCAAAACAGGCAAACCAAAGAGACAATGTTGTTTTATAGCTCATGCGCAATTAGTCTGCTTTCTGGCTTAGAGTTTTATGAGGACTTTTTATAGAAGTGCATTCCCTCTTTAGCAAGATGGAGGAAATTGATAAGAAGACAGTGAGACAGTGGAAGCATGAGAGCTTTTTTTTTCCTCAGCTAAAATGACACACATACACACTCATGTGCAAGTATACAAAAACCTATGCTGTATGAACATGCCTGCCTGTGAGCATGAAGGGTTTGAAGATCCACTGTAACACTTAAGCTTCAGTTTTTAAATCTGGTTGAAAAATAGACTCGATTCCTGCATGCCACCATGAGCCTCGAAGGAATGACCACCACACGTTTGCAAATTGTCCTCTCCTTTTCTGTTTCCCGCTCCAACTTTCCTTCCCTTCATCTCAGCCTTTATCTCTATGGTGC
Source organism: Heterochromis multidens (assembly GCA_015108495.1). NCBI lineage: Eukaryota > Metazoa > Chordata > Actinopteri > Cichliformes > Cichlidae > Heterochromis > Heterochromis multidens. The sequence continues at coordinate 41,138 of VUQS01026686.1, read as the reverse complement.
TGTCTCCTTTACTCACCGTATCTCCCCCCAACCTCTTACTGTCCATCACTCTAACTTTTGTCCCCTTTAAATGGAATGAGCAGCTCTAAATCTCATGGCACTGCTAGAGGACAGCACCTTAGGGAGTTCTACCAGCTGCAGTCAGTGTCTGTGAATGTGCATGTGTGTGTTCCACTATACTCCTTTTCCCAAGTGCATGGCTAGGTACAACTTAACCATCTGTTGAAAATATACAGGGTAGAGGTGGAAATGGGACTGAGAAAAAAAGAGCCAATGTGGAGGTGTAAAAACCCAATGTGGGGAAAGACCAGTTTTATCAGCTGTAAATGGGATGGTGTGTATGTATATGTGTGTCTTTGTGAGAGAGAGGGGGATGGTAATTTGGGGTGAAGTTGTGTATGTGAAAGACATTAGAGGGAGATGTGTGAAAATGAGTGAATATGTGCCTGTGTGTGTATGTGTGTGTGTGTGTGTGAGTATATGACTGTAAATTGGATACTGGGACATGGAAAATGAAAGTGAACGGCATGGCCACACAGGGCTATTTTTGTCCTCCCATCCATCTCTCAGTCCGTCTCAGACTCTCAGTTCTGGATTCCTCTCACCCCCTCCTTCTCCCTAAACTTTACTCCTCCCTTTTTTTCCTCTCCCTGTCATCTCTCTTCTCTCGCCTCTTGTCCAATATATCTGACACATCTGTTGCCACGTAAGCCTACTCAAACCACTCCATCCTCAGTTTCCCAACTTTTAAGGATCAGTCACACTTTCATCTTCAGCTGTTGTCACAGCTCTACCCTGCAGGGATAACTGCCCATTTACATCCAAAAAAGTGGCTGCTCCACTTTGGCTGCCAAAATGGTTTTTAAAAAAGTCTAAAATTATCCCTGCACACCGTTTTTTTTACATGCCCCTCAAAATTTTGCATTTCAGTGTATGATTTTCTGTCTTTCCCAAATTTACCATTAAGTCATGTAGTCTTTTTTTTTTTTTTCGTGTTCACACGGCACTGAAGTAACATTGTTGTAAGCCCCCAAGGAGAATTCTTTGGAAAATCCTGCAGTAGTTTATGCAGGATCTCCCTCCACTTCTTTTCATCTTTTTTTCCAAAAGTCCTGCAGCTGACAGCTCAGCTATGGTATATTAATCTGTATCTATAAAAATTCAATTTCTTCCTCTGCTACAGTGAGACATGATTTTTATGCAAGGAGAAATGAGGGTCACTCTGGTTGACCAGATAAGTAGCAGATTAGCGCAGAGATACAGGATAAAATCGGAATATAGTGAGAAGGTCTTTCGTGTGAACACTTGCTCTATGAAGCTGTTTCAGTTTTTGTTTCACAGAAAAGCTTTTTGGTGTGTGATTGTTTTGAATGGTGGTTCCCATGTGGAAACAAAATGCACAGATGTAATAGAAAGCATGGGTTGCCATTCGTGCATGCAATTCTGTGAAGCCCAAAGATCATTTTATACACCTCTGCGTTCCTCTCTACAGCTGTACAGTTCTAGTTTTCTGCTGCATCTTTTTGTTCTTAAATACTTTGTGCAGCGCATACATACAGTATGGATGTTCGAACATTGTGTCTCCCTTTTGAGTGTGCAACAACAGAGGCAGAACATCAAGAGGATTATATACTCTGTGAGGACAACTAGAGACTTAAGACAGCACTGCTCGCTCTGCCTGCCTTTCAGCATGATCCCAAAAGGCAGGAGGAAAGTAGGATGCATCACTTTCCCAAAGAAAAAGAGAGAGGGAGAATGGGGGGTGAAAAGGGATAGGGAGAAATAAGAAAAGACACAATAATAGATGGAAAATAAGGGGAAAGGCTATGCCAGGATAAAGGAATGAATGAGCAGATGGAAAGAGGCACAGAAAATAGAAAGCAGGAAGTCAGTGTAATGGTGAATGTGTGCCCGGTGTTCTGTGGGATTGTTGGCAGGTGCTGTGGCCACTGATCGCACGAGCCCCAGTCCTGCCAGCAACCTTATGTAATGAAGCTTTATCTCTGCCACTCCACAAGGGTGAGAGGTACTGCGGCACAGTGCCATGAAGAAATATCAAGCTGGAGGTCATTATTGAAGAACATGAATGGGAATTGCCTGTTCAGTTTCTCATTTTTTTCATTCTTAATTGGATTGGTCGCTGAACCCTCAGTGCACTAATCAAGTTAAAGTACTGACCACAGATCGGTTATGGAATCAGACATTTCATGAATTTTAGCCAGTAAGTGGGTTTCCTCAGCTCCTACACAAATGACCATAAGCAGTAAGGTGACAGCTCAGGACCCTACAGTCACCATGAGCCACTAAAGCATGAAATTACAGAAAAGGAATCCTCTTATTTTTATTCTTGATATGACAGATATTTAACACTATTAATATATGCCGGACAGTATTTCTTCCATATTTTTTATGTTATTTTAGTTAGCTCACAAAATCATTTTAGTTTTTCACTTAGTTTGCGTTTAATTTTTTTCAAAAGTCTAGTTTTTATTTTTATTTTAGTTAACTAAAATCTTTTTTCACATCTAGTTTTAGTTTGTAGTTTGGTTTTAGTTAACTACAATAATCATGTAGATTAGTAAGGTGTTTGGCATAAAGCCAGAGTCATGAAGGTGGCTCTGTTTTCACCTGACCAGATCATATGCAAACCTCTTGAGCAGTATTAGCAACACCAAGGAAAAAAGACACAAAGCTGCATGTGAAAGTGAATGCATGCATGAATGCAAATGAATTCAGGAATGTGTTTCAGTTGCATAAATGTGTTTTTTTATGCTTGGTACTAATTTCATGCCAAGTTAATTTCACACAATTGGAATTGCAGCCAAGAGAGGTTAGATAAAATTGGCTATTTTATTGGTATGTACCTTGGAAATTTTGATTGATACATGTACTTCATTTTGATTTGGCTAAAAGTTAAAGTGATTTTCACATCACGTTCATTTTGGAACAGTGCCAAGTCTAAATGCACCTCTTGACTTTAAATTAAGCCTATTGAGGTTAAGGTTTAAGAGCTTCAAATGCTGGTAATAACGGTAGAAATACACATCAGTACTGAAGGTGCATTGCGTTGAAGAATTTGTCTAACCATTGTTACTTTTTTGCTATAATAGCTTTTGTGTATTCTTCATAGCTCCAGCCTGTGCCTCCTAAATGAAGTAGGCAGCTCTTTTTATTGGTCAGTTTTTTGCAGAAGAATGGCGAAATGACACATGAAACACCCTCTTTTATTGAAGTGCTCGCAGAACCTGATGAAGAGTGTTTGGGTAAACAATGAATGTTGATAACCATCATTGTGATGTTTTAGGTTTTGTTAAGTCAGCTAATGCAAACAATGCCTGGCTATGTCAAACCTACTTTACAGGATACCACATAGGACAATAAATACACAGAGAACTGACTGGGATACAAGATGCAAGTGAGACATTTGAGGGTGGAGCAGACAATCAAAAAGGCAAGAAAACACACACACACAAAAAAGAATCAAAAATACTGGAGACACAAGGTAGCATAAAAATAAAAAGAGAGACATGCAGTGCACACAGAGACAAACAGAAGGTTACAGACAGGGAAGTATATTGTACTTGTCGATCAGCAGAGGTCATATTCAGTTCTGCTACACGCAGCACATACAGTACTGAAGCATATAGAACAGCAGCAATGCACATTGTTCGTCTGTTTCTTGCCATCCCTTTTGGGACTTCGTGTATGCTTTTACTGTACCTTGGAGCGCATGTTGCCCCACATCTGAGTTTGAGCCATGATATTGGCCCTTATTCTGATGAAGGCCTGTAGAACCAGCTAACTTGTCCTGAAATCTGTGTGTATGTATTATGTGAATGTGCTTCTCTTTGTGACAACCCCCATGAGCTCTGTTTAGTCAGTTCTTGTGTTATTATGTAATCTCTATTTGTCATACCCTTCAGTTATTTCATCTTCTGCCCTTTGTTTTGTTTCCACCCTTTTCTCTATCACACTTGAGTTTAACTAGTTAATAACTTACCTCAATATGTACGGTATACCAGCACATATTGAGGTGGATGCTGGACTGACATTTTTTTTGTGTTTTTTTGCAGACTACCTGTCAGTATTTCTCAGTGACTACTTAAGTTAGGCAGTTGGATGAATATATCAGCCATTGGTGATTAGTTCAGTCCATCAAAGGCAGTTATTTTTGCAGGATTTTTGTCATTTTATTTTGATGAAAATGAATTATTATTTTTTTAGTGGTTTGGCTCTGAGTATTTGACGCACTGCAATGCATACACACCAATGAAAATATCAGCAATTACCTTTTGTTGAACTGACAATTGAACAATTTTAACATATCACTCAACCCTACTGCCTACCCATGTACTTTGTGTATCAAACCTGGGCTTTTGAACTGTGTTTCCTGTTGTGATTCCTGCTTTTGAGTCTATTTTTTGGGTCATGAGCTGCTACACTGTTAAAAAGGGTCAGGTGCTTAACAGTAGCAGCTGCCAAGAGTGGCAGACAAAGAAAGCCTAGACCTCAGAGAGGCTGTAAATGAGAGTAGCTATTTGGGGAAACCTCACACTCCACAGCTTTTCACCACAGGTGCAGCGAGAGACACACATGACTCATTTTATGGTCAGACACCAGCTCATAAGTACGCATGAGGATGCAAAGTACACATCCACTGAGAGATGTGCATACATTAGTGTCTACGTGTGTAATTTTGGATGTCGAGTGAAAATTGTGTTCATGCACCCACAAGCCCAAACATGCATGGGAGCACACACTCAGTATATCCCATATTTGCATGTTTGTATGGAGACATTGTTCCCCCATGAATTGAATAGATTGATAGAAGAGGGTAGATGGGTGAGATGGGAATAGGGGGAAGAAAAGCAATTAAAGTGGCAGTCAAATGGTATTGGTGCAGCAGAGCATTGGATGGAGTCAGTCAGTGGCTTAATTACGCTTAGACCTTACCACGATGACACACCAGGTATTATGACACACTAGAATAGCCAGGAACATGTAGTGAGGTTTCAGTGTGAGCTGACCATGGGTGTATAAAGAAAAGCGCTGCCATTCAGCATTGTTGCTTCTCAGTGGCCACTTGTGTTTTTGCAATTTTTGAGTCCAGTATCCACCTGTTGTTATACATCCATGGATCTGACTCTATTGTAGCTCATCTGTCATCATAATGAAGAAAACTTTAATACCAAAGTTTTTTTTTACAGGTATTTGGTTAAAAATTGAAAAATTCATTATTTATCATTAATTCGAGTTTTCTCTTTTGCACATTCGCTTTTGTTTATACCACAAACAGTATACAATATGGAGGTAGCTTCCAAGTTGAAAAGATAAAGCCAAAACTGCATTACCTCCAACTCACATTCTATCTGACGGCCACCAGATAGCGATAGCTGTGGTTGGACAAAGATTTCTGGTCCTATAGAAGTCTCTGGGAGAGCAGCTTTCTGTCTTCACCGCTGTAAACACTTTCCTGCGGAGTTTATGGGCTCTGTCATTCATTTTGGGTCATACTGAATAAAAAAAATCTTGTAAATTTTGGTCATACTATGTTTCAAAATGGAGGATTATCTGTGATATAGAACCACACACTCATTGGTTTATGAGTTGTCAGCCAGTGAGTGTGTGGTTTCACAGTCAGACCTGCCCTTGCTCATCACATCCATTTAATTTTTTTTTTTCTTTTGCAACTAAGATGGTGGTGGTGGAAACGCTCATCTCAAGATTTCAAAATGGGACTTCACAAAACAGTTGATGACGTCACAGAAGCTATGTCCATATTTACACCATTTCTGGTTCCTGCTAGAGGTAGAGAAATATCAGATTTTTTTGGACACACATTGATGCCGTGTCAAACAGTACTACACTGATGGGCAAATTCAGTGTGTTCCCCACATAACCTATGTCTCACCAGTGATGTCCATATAATTTGATGACGTAGCATTTTGTGTCTGAAAAAGGGAGTTGTAGAGTGCAAGGTGCGGACATCAAGTTCAGTGACTTCGCTCTAAAAAAACTCAAAACTGAATTAAGTTTGGTTGCACTCTCATTATAGGTATCCTCCTTGGGCAGTGCTGCGTCACTTTCAGAGTGGCTTTCTTTTTTAGATCGCTCTGTGAACGTCCCATTTTCAACACTTAAAATTGTACACTTTATCTGGATCTGCATTCAGAACCTTTTACCTTTAACTGGTGAGCTATACTGTGTACTGGCCTCTACAGACCCCGCAGGTTTTTACTGTGGAATAAAAAAAAACAGCAGCGTGCTTCTGGTCTTGCTCTTGACTGATCCCGGCCACTGAAGACTGTTGTTTTATGTCTAGGATGTAACCAGAGGATCGTGCACTCATCATAAAGGATAATTCATGACATCCATGATAACCATGACATTAAAGTCGGGTCAGTTTGACGATGAAGTTGACATTTTCTCTCTGGGCAAGTTTGATGTCAGTGTTAAAATACTGTACAGTTTGGAGCAGATATTGAAAAAAATCACATGTGCTTTTGTAATCATCGTGTTTAAATTCTTAGTAATGATATGATAGTAAAAAAAAGAAAAGATGGCGCATGATTCGTATGAATGTAAATAATAAAGTAAGAAAAAGTATGTAGATGCATCTAAAAGTGTCAAATTTCAGCACCTTGAATCTACTTTACATTATACTGTGAACATTTCCAGCCTAGGTTTGTACCTTCCATCCCTGTGTGTTCAGTTCCCTCTCTCTCCCAAGTGCTCCTGATCCCTCACATGTCCTTACTTCTCAGTTTTTGTGGGCTGACAGCCTGACAGCTAGGGTAAAAAGAAGCCCAAAGAAAGGGAAAGAAAAATATGAGTGCTAGAGAGGTGCTTCAACAATGGAAAGCGAGGGTTAAAATCAGCCCATTTTCAGGAAGATGGAGAAGCAGAGACTTTCAGGACTGAAGACAGTAATGAGTTGCTGAGAGAATGAGATGATAAGTCAGGAAAGAGAAAGGAGTGAAAAGGTCCGGTGTAAAGCACAGAAAAATAGGAACAGCACAAGAAAACAATGTGATTAGTAAGAGAGCCTCGGAGCAGAGAGAGGACACTGAATAAGAGTGGGAACCCTTGATCCTTTGCCAACCCTTTTTGCCTTATCAGGCTGGTCCAGACATGGGAGAAAATCATGTACCCGCAATGCGTTTTCTCATGGAAAGTGCCCCTAACCCTGTCCTATCAGCTCAGAGGTCGGCTGCCAGTGCTAGTGGCTCTTCATCTTTGGGTGCTGAGGTCAGCAGATTTAAAAGCACACAGACATATGCACATATGCGCAAACACACACATATGCCCTAGAGTCAACAGACAGCGACCGAAAGTTGAGTTCAGGTCACGTATGCATCTAAAAACACAACAGTGTTTTTCTTCTCTTTGCGTCGGATTAATAATTATCATTTAAATCATGTTCAAACCATTTGGAAGCATTGCAGAATTTCCAGGAGAGGAATTGGAGGTTTTCATTCACCCAAAATGTTTCTATCTTGATACTCACAGGCACAAATGGACACTCAGAGAGATAAGTATGTGTATGCACCAGTCAGTCGGGATACAGAACCCAGCTGCACTGACTTACAGCCCCTGGCAAATGTTGAGGCAAGCTGATGAGTGTGCTGTCTAAATGCACACATTACTTAGTGCCACTACATTTATCACAGAGCCTGTTTAGTGACTTGTAATTTGCAGTGTATGCCCACTTACTTAAAGTGTGTGCTTGTGTGTGCGCGCGCACTACCCTTTGTATGGGATCAAGGGAGGTTTTAGTGAGTGTGACTTTCACTGATGACTGACATTGATGAGGCAGTTGATGAGTTTGATGAGCTTGTGCAGCCATTTCTCCACTCGAAGGGAGAAAGCCAGCAGACTATGTTATGTCATTTCAACTTGACACAGGCGTGAAAAATTAACATAAAAGCCTTTCAAATCATTCTTCTTCCATTTAAAATTAGATATTGTACACGGTATGAGAGCAAGAAATAGACAGAGCGAGGTGTGGATTGACTTCTGTTCAGCGTGTGCAAAGCTGTGAATGTGCTGACTTGAAACTCTGTGGAAATTACATTAAGATGAGATGATTCTCTGTTTGCAACAATCAAAACAACAAGAAAAAATCAAGTAAAAGTGACATATTTCATGTGAACAGATAAAGGAGGATGTATTGCGATTGTGATCATATACGTGCTTTGTTTAATCTATCATATTACTGAAAGTAGTTGCTTGTCAGGGCAGATGAATGTATAGTGTAGAATCTATTTGTGGCAAGTGAGTTATTGATGTCCTCTTGTTTCTGTTGTGGTTTAACCTGCCTGTCTGGCTACTGGAGACCACATGTTCCTGTCTGTTCACAAGGTTCTGACTGAAGCACACCTGTCTGAAGGAGAAACAGCACATCAATTCAATTCAATTCAATTTTATTTATATAGCGCCAAATCACAACAACAGTTGCCTCAAGGCGCTTTATACTGTAAGGTAAAGACTCTACAATAATACAGCAAAACCCCAAAAATCA
>VUQS01026686.1:15770-32587 GCA_015108495.1 Heterochromis multidens | reverse complement strand
TGTGAGCAAGCACTTGGTGACAGTGGGAAGGAAAAACTCCCTTTTAACAGGAAGAAACCTCCAGTAGAACCAAGCTCAGGGAGGGGCAGCCATCTGCTGCGACTGGTTGGGGGTGAGGGGAAGAAGACAGGGCAAAAGACACACTGTGGAAGAGAACACATACTGTAGAAGAGAGCATCATCAGATAACTGTAAACTCTTTCAAAAATATATTTTATAGACCACCTATTTTGAAGTTACAGTTTTTTTTTATTAAAATGTTTCTTCTTTTTAAGCTACCAAAGCTACAGTTTTGTTTTTGCCTTCTTGAACATTTGACTGATTGAAATGAAATGCATGAAGATGACTAATTTGTCATTGCACTTTTTAGAAAGTCACTTTTTAGAAGAGCCTGCAAGCCAATTGGCAATGGCTATGATCCCATTCTAACATTATGCATGTTCATAACATGTTGGAATAAATAGTCTTAGACATGTTTTTTTCTTTAAAAAAAAGCACCATTCAGACTCATCCTTCCAACCTTAGGGCATAATTTATCCTGTCAGCAGGAAAAACACCTCTTTGCCCTGTGTAATACTTGATCATCACCTCACCTGATTACCTGTTGCTGTGTAATGTGTGGAGGAGCTGCCTGAGTGAATACTGGTGGAGACAAGAGCACAAAAGCAGCTTGGCCAGAAATAACAGCAAAACAAGTCTCATTGTTTAAAACCAAAAAATGTCCAAACAGCAGACACAGCTCCTCTCTTGGTCACAAGTCTGTCTCTTTCCTTCATCTTCTATCTTTACTGTTCTTGAATATAGCGATGAAGCTTCTCCCAGCTGTTAAAACATGGAGCTGATCGAGGGGAGCCATTCCTGATAATCCCATTGTACACAGCCAGGGAGGGGAGTGGAGGGAGTGTGTGAAGATAGTCCTAAATAAATACAAGTGAATTAGATAAACATCTACAAAAAGTTATAGCTTCTAGACAAAACAGGACGATGTTTATATTGTTTTTCACAAATACGCCTTGAGGCAACTGTTGTTGTGATTTGGTGCTACAAAAATAAAATTTAATTCATTTGAATTGATAATATGTCCGTAATTTTCATTATAGGGCAGCCTATTTTGCCCATAAACCACTAGCTTTCTGCTTCTACATGCAACATCCATTTACAAACATTAACTAGATGTCAAAAGCAGCTAGAATATATCTGCTGCTGCTCACTTCATGCCTGAAATCAAAATGGCGAATGCTATAAAGTGTCCCTAATACATACAGAAAAATATTTTATTACAATCAAAACCTGGAAAAATAAACTGGGATTATATTTAATGTCTAAACCTTTTACATGAAAAACATGATGAAATTTGTCATCCATCCATCCATCCATCTTCTTCTGCTTCTCTAGTTAGGGCCAGGGTGGGCACGGAGCCTAACATAGTTCATAGACTTTTCAAATAAAGGCTTGGATTGCCCGTCTACCTCAAGGTGTTATTTTACCACAATAAAAATCAAAAATTGAACTTTATCTATTGTCTCAGCCCCTTAAATCAAAACACAATGAAAACTGTGAGAGGGAAAATGTTTACCCCATAAAATTTACATTTTCTGACTACAGCTCCATTAATTCTGGAATATCTCATGAGCGCCCCTCTATGAAACCTGAAGTTGAGAAAGTGAGAGCTGTAAATAATATCAATGACTATTAATGAATAGATTCACTGTACCAGGCTGGCTAGCATTACCCAGCACGCTGTTCAGCAGTGTAGTTTTGTAAATATGCAATTATTAGTGCTACAAGTTTCACAAATTATCATGTGCCATGATGTTTGTCCTGTTGAAGAGATTAAATGTGCATTATATATGTCGCTTTGTACAAGTTTTATTAGAATTATGATAAAGAGGGTATGCAATTAATATAGGTCTCCAGTCAATATTCCCCTCAGTGGTTCTGGTGGTAAATGATAGTGTATAGTACATTTAAACTCAATGAAAAGCCTCAGTGGCCTTTTTGTCCATCCATTGGTATAGCAATATTTGAAAAGTTTGTATCATGTATGAAATTATGACCGGCTAGCACAAGTTAAAGTCCAATATAAGTTGGCATTGTATTGGCCTTGGGCAAAAGCATCAGTGGTTATTAGGTAAAACATGTTTTTGGCTTTTGAAGCATCTCCTAGTTGTCAAGTGTTTCCTCAGGATAGAATCTTGAGTAACTTCACAGTATCAAATTTTGATAGATAAAATCACATGTGGTGGAAACTGACATCGGATAGTGCTTTGAACTTGGCACAATCACAGAAATTCAAAGGTAGATAATTTCTAACAATTGTATGCATGGTTCAAAAATGATGTGTATAAACTCACCCCAACTTCGACTCACAAGTGGTGCCAGAGTGCTTTGACACAAACTACGTAAGGTCCACTAGACAGCGACAGAGAAAGGCAGTGAAAGAAAACAATAGAACATCAAGTGCACTTTGATTGCTATGCTGGAGCATGTGAGTGTGATTGGGGGGCAGTGCTGATTGCCTGATTATTTAGTTAATGGTGCTGTCCTCTGAGACCCAGCTGGCCTGACAGTTCATTTCACTGGACTAGTTTTAAGTTGATACCATTAATTTTAACAAATCAAAACAAGGTGCTGATAAAAGGAATGTGTCCCTTTGTTGCGTTTGTTTTTTAAAAAGTTATACATGTAAAAGAAGTCAAATAATGTGCTTCCTTAGTGTTCAAAGTTTTAAACTCATCTGACTGATTATTATGGACACATTCATTACAGTATGAACTGACATTGTAAGTACATTTATGGGCTGCAGAATGAACCCTGTTTATTAAAACTATTAAAAAGTTTTGGTCTATGATGGTTATTATTGCTTAATTTGTCACTGGATGATATTCATTCATGTTAATGTTGCAGTTCTCTACAACCAAAAGTCCATCCCACCGTTATACAGTTAGGTTAGAGATGAGAAATACTTTATTTATTTGTCCCATATTGGGAAATTCTTCGGTTACTCCAGTTGAAACAATGATTAACTCATTAATCTTTAATTCACTACTATTACTGCTCCTGTCTCTTCACAACATTAAAACCATTGACAGGTGTAGTAAATAACATTGATCATCTTGTTACAGTACAGTGCCATGTCCTGCAAGGAAACACTGGGCCCTGACACCTAGACATAGACCAAACACGCGCAACATGGCAGCACAAAGGGGGACCTACATTATATTTTCCGGTGGTTTTAATTTTATGGCTGGTTGTTGTACGTCTCTCTTTGTTATCCCTCTCGCTGTTACCCCTCCTCTTTCTCCTTGCCTCACTAATTAAAAGGAATTTGTATGTTTTCACTGCAGGAGATTTTTCTTGCTGAGGTAATGATTTGTAAATACAGGCCATTTACTGTACCATCCACTACCTTTTTGTCCAATTAGAGGGCTTGACACAAATCCCCGCTGAGCAGGGACAAATGGCAAACAAAGTGGTAATTATCTTCAAAAGCAGTTAAGATGCTGCTGGCAGTGAAATTGTGATTGTTAAGAGAAGATTTATGTGCAACACGTATCAAAACCGTGGACTAGAAATTCCCACGGAAATATATAGCATTCTATACAGATGTTATTTATAGCATTATTATTCTGGTATATTATTGCACCTTTACTGAGAAGCATCATGCTTGGATTGGAGTGAGATAGAAAAGCACAGATAAAGACAAAGAATAAATAGATACTCATGTGCTTAATGTTAATGTAAGCATCTGATGTTTGAGTAAGAATCCATATGGTCCCCCACAAGCTGAACCCTGAAGACTGGGCATGTATTGAGGATGTGAATGTGTCTGTGTCTGGCAGATGTCCTAGAGTGCCTCAATGGATAAAGACTCAGAAATCACAAGGCTAAAAAGAACAGAAAGAATAATCCTAAATATACAGCAAACAGAAATCATATGCATGTTTATACATGTCTGTGTGTGAGTGTGCACTGCGTGTACAAGTGTGTGCATCATTATATGCATGTATCACAGTGAGCGTACAAGGTTATTTTGTGCCAGGGTTTTTGTCCTCATTATCCTGTCATGTCTGTAGTTAAACAAAGCATTGCCCCTGCCCATCCAATTAGACTTAGATTCCCGCAGCACACCAACGATGACACGTGAACAGACACTCCATTAACACTGATATAGATGGATGGGAAGGGACAAGACATGGGAGAAAGGGGAGATTTTGGCCCTTCCTCTAGCTTTTTTTTTTTTTTTTCAAAAACCTTCCTTTCAAGGCATCATTAGTTGACACAAAGTCAATCAAGTTGTGTATTCAGTGAGCAATATGAATATCACCACAAGAATTTGGCCTGCTCGGCAGTTTACATGTCTCACTTGACTGATTTTCATGTTTGCTTATAATATGTAGCCTACAGGGGAGACACACACCCAAACAGCCAATAATGATACACAACAGATTTAACAAATTCTATTTGCAGTGCAATTATAAATCCTTTATTCAATAAAGCTTTGTTATAGACTAGTGCAGTGCCCACTGTCGTATTTATCTATAGGAGATGGCTAAGTTATGTGGCTAGATGAGTATTGATCTTGTGATCTGGGAGTTTTTAGAGTTTTTTTGTTCTCAGAGAAATATTGATGTATTTTCAGGACAGTGATGTAAAGGTTTGCTGCTCAAGTGAGATCTTGTGGGAGTGTGAGAGACTTATGAAATCATCAGTACTGTGTGCGCTTGTCGGAGAGCATCACTGTCAGTGATGTATGTTTGTTCCTGTAGATAGAATTAGAAAAGAGCAAATACACGTGGATCAAAGGAAACTGCACAAAATTTTTAAGTGAATGACATACGTTTTTGATAAAATGAGCTTGACTGTTATTGCTTTGCTTTAGGAACAAAACTGGGGTTTCTATACATGAGACACCAACTAAAGTTTAATGCCAAAACCAGCCATCCAGTGGCTAAAGGGAGTTTATTGTCATGCAGACTTTTTTTTTTTTTTGCAGTTTTTGATTTCCTAGTCAAAGTACACCTTGAAAACCACATCTTTGTGACGTGAAAGGCAGGAGAAATAATACTTTTTACTTCTTTACTTTTATTAATTCTAGTCATTTTCAAACATATTGCATCTCAGCATCTTTAAATGGCCTTAAAGTGTAGGTGGGGCAAATCATTTTAATGAGCATCGCTATTCTTCCTCTTCCCACAGCCTCTCTTAAAGGCCAGGGTTCATCTTGATTTAGCTGACAGGCCTTGTTGTGAGTGTGTTTGGCCAAGGCTGAACACAGGGCGATTGGTCCACTGATTCCCACAGAAAGAGAAAATCCACCTACAGTTTAATACTGTGTGCACTGGACTGAGTTTCTGAACCTGCTAATAGAAGCTTTGAATGTTCTTTAATAAAACATATGTCTTAACAAATCAGATAAGAAAGAAACCAAAATTACACTGCATGATCTTTAAATTCAAAATAGACTTCTGGGGTGGAGAAGCAAGTACATTTTGGCAGTTTGTCCAGAGTGTACCCTGTCTTTCACCCAGAGTTAGCTGGGATATGCTCAAGCCTCCACCGGTGGATGGATGGATTGATGAATGGCTGGAGAGAGAAGTGTATAAATTATGTGGACAAATGTAAATGTCAAGTGCTTTACGTCTGGTTGGCATACTTTTTTTTGTCACAGTGTCGTTTCTAGCATTGTAGTCTAGCCTTTCTAAAACAGAGAGAGCACAATATTGTATTACTAAACGTCTCAGTAATAAATAAAGGGGTCTCTGTGTGTCTGTTTTTGCTTTTCTTGATAACCGTTCATCCTGCCTACTTCAAATGTAGCAGGTGTATTGCCCGAGGAAGTGAAGTCAAGTATAGATGAACAGCACTTTTTGTTGTTGGCGTTCCCCTTTTGTTATTAGATTGATATACACCTCTTGGGAAGCTTGTACTGCACCAACACCAAGGAAACTAGGAAACAAGCCCAGCCGTAAATGACATCCAAACATAGTAGAGTCTCTCATACTGTGCTGAAATACGAAACTGGGCATACAGTTTTTTTTTGCCTGCTCATAGGTTTCTTGGGGCAGTGAATGGAAAACACTGGAATGACCTGATCAAAAAACAGACAGAAATTAGTTGACACCACACAAAAGGGTGTGTGTTTGTGTGTAATATGTATTGGAGTGCTTGAGTGTGTTGAGCTAAAAAAGTACATCCAAAAAAGTTGGTACAATGTGTAAGATGTAAATATGAACAGAATGCAATGATTTGCAAATCGCCTTGAGGCAGCTGTCGTTGTGATTATGGCGCTATATCAATAAAACTGCATCAAACTGAAATCTCATAAACGCATATTTTATTCTCAATAACACATACAAAACAGATCAAATGTTTAAACTGAGAAAAATGTAACACTTTAAGAAAAATATTGGGTCATTTTGAATTTGATGGCAGCAACACGCCTCAAAAAAGTTGGGATGTTTACCACTATGTAGCATCCCCTCTCCTTTTAACAGCAGTCCATAAACGTCTGCAAACTGAGGAGACCAGCTGACTTCTTGATGTAGGATTCTAGCTGTTCAACAGTCCTGGATCTTCTTTGTTGATTTTTTCATTTCAATTGTTGAAATGTTTTCAGTGTTTTCAGTTGCTGAAAGGTTTGGACTGCAGGCAGGCCAATTCTTCACTCTTCTACTACGAAGCCATACTGTTTTAATAGATGCAGTATAAAGTTTAGCATTGTCTTGCTGAAATGTAAAGGAGCTTCCCTGAAAGAGACAGCATCTGGATGGGAGCTTATGTTGCTGTAAAATCTGTATATACCTTTTACCACTGATGATCCCTTTCCAAATGTTCAAGATGCCAGTTCCATAGACACTAATGCACCCCTATACCATCAGAGATGCAGGCTTTTAAACTGAGCGCTGATAACAAGTCCCTCTCCTCTTTAGTCTGGAGGATGCAGCATACATGTTTCCCAAAAAGAATTTCAAATTTTGATTTGTCTGACCACAGAACAGTTTTCCACTTTGCTTCAATCCATTTTACAGAAAATGAGCTTTGGCTCAGAGAAGATGGTGGTATTTTTTGGATTGCGTTCACATATGGCTTCTTCTTTGCATGAAAGAGCTTTAACCTGCATTTGTGGATAGCACAGCGAACTGTGATCACAGACAGTGATTTCTGGAAGTGTTCCTGAGCCCATGCATTGATTTCCATGAGAGAATCATACCTGTTTTTAATGCAGTGCCGTCTGAGAGCCGGAAGATCACAGTCATCTAGTATTGATTTTCAGCCTTGTCCCTTGTGCAAAAGGGACAAGGCTGAAAGCCAAGGCCAAATCCAGATTCTCTGAATATTTTTGATGATATTATGTATTGCAAATGATGGGATATTTAAAGTCTTCCCAATTTTACTTTGAGGACAATTATTCTAAAAAATTTCAACAATTTCTAGATGCAGTTCTTTGCAGTTTTCATCTTTATTTCTGAGAAACTCTGAGATGCTCTTTTTATACTGTACCCAGTCTTGTTACTGCCCTGCTACCAATTAACCTAATTAGTTGCAAAATGTTCCTCCAGCTGTTTCTTTTTAGTACCACTTACTTTTCTAGTCTTTTGTGGCCCCCATTCCAACTTTTTGAGATGTGTTGCTGCAAATTCAAAAGGAGCCAATATTTTTCATGAAATAGCAAAATATATTTTATATATATATATTTTTTTTCTTTGTTCTATTGTGAATAAAATATAGGCTTATGAAATTTGCAAATCATTGCATTCTGTTTTTGTTTACATTTTACACAGTGTCCCATTGGGGAATTGGGGTTGTATGTAAGAACTTTTGAACTAAAGATTGTTTTTAAAGAGGTTGTTTGGTACTGCTTGTGTACTGCGGGAGGTAGTAGGCACAGATTTATAGATTGGTCAGTGATCTACTGTATGTTATTTAGCTTCCCTAGATTCTCAGACAGTTGCTGAAGCTGTAGTCCAATAACTGGACACAAAGCTGCTTCCTGAATTCAGAAACCTGCCAATCAGCAGATGTCTCAGTCACACAAAATTAAAAACTAGACAGGAATCTCCTTGTGACTAGTAAAAATGTCCGGTGATTGCAATGAATTTTTATACTTTTGGTGACCTATTGCAAGTAGTTGCGGCAACCAACTGGTCATCCAGAGGTTGAGGGTGTTGCACGCTCAATCTCTGGGCGACCACTCTTAATCGCAAAGTGTCCCGCACTGACTTGGATTGCATGCAATCATTCTCAGACAGATTTGCAAATAATCACCATCTAATTTATAAATGCATACAGATCGCTAACACATTACAATTAATCAAAGTCAGTCTGCACAGATGAGTGCAACTCATCCGTGACGTGTCTTTTTGCAATAGGAGACTTAACTCAGCTGGCTGCATTCTGGTTATATTACTACATAAAGCAAGACTGCCGAGCACCCCTTCATTTTGTAGTTAAATTGCCATCCTGCAGCCACTACATCACTATTTGTGGAAGAACTTTTGAATTTCTGTATCAAATCTATCAGCTTCTGGCTGGACTCTGCATGTACTGTAAGTAGTTGATGTGAATATCTGTCCAGTGTCAATTTCTGTGTATGCAGACAGCAACAGATTGGCGCTGATTTATCACAGTTAATTGCTGTATCATCACAAACAGATTGCATGTAATTGCATACTTGACCCCATTCAATCACAAACTGATTAGCAGGTTGACTCCATCTTATCGCAATCTTGACACACCAAAGTCGCTTTGAAGACGGCAACTGACTGTGAGTGGTCGCAGACCTGGTCCCAGGCTTCAAAGCAACCATTTCTAAAGCAACAAGATCACAAGTTCATTGCACATGGTTGCAATAATTTTGTTCGCACCACAGTCCCCAGCCACTGTTTTCCCTAGTGTGACCATAGCATTAACTGCTCCTGCCTTAGCAAATGCAGTCTTGACCCAAAGAAATCTGTCTGCTTCACAATTAGTGCTAGAGTTCTGCCAAAGGGTTTAGTGTCACCTGGATATGTAACAGGCATAAAGCTCCCAAGTCATTAATTATCAACATTCTTCCCCGGATGACAGCTAGGAGAACAGATATTTCTACTTAGACAATCTAGTCTCAGTTGCATAAGATCTACCCATCACATCCTAGAGACTCATCTCTCTGAGCTGCGGTATGCCCTTGCTAAACTAAGCCCAGCTCAGCTGCACTGAGCTTCCTCCTCATTAGACACAGCAGTGGTAACACAGTTTTAAGTTTGGTCTGAAACTCAGCAGCCTGAGAGGATCTTTTTTTGCTGCAAACAGCACCACCCCAACACACATTATGTCAGTAGGAGATAATCTTATGCAACATTTTAAGAAATTACGTAAAAGTCATGACTGAACACCAGTTTTCAGGCATTTTCTGCTAGCTGTCCTCTGTCAGCCTCACTTGCCTCCTCTCATGTCCTTTCCTGTGCCTGTTGCTCTGGCCCATCTGCTTTACAGTGACCACTCCTCAGGGTGCTTCTTGTTTTGGCCTCCTACATATGCTGACAAGGAAACATTTAATTTTATAATATTTCCCCTCTAAAAATAGTTTGAGTTGTTTGCGTTGGCATAAAATGCATCAAAGCTTTTGACAGCATTTGGCCACTTCTTGTCTTGCACAGAAAACACCAGAATGACAAATCTGAAGACTGGACAAAAACAAGTCTTTGCTGAGGAGTGGTGTTCGGAAACAGGAGAGCTATAGCATTGATAAAACCATCAGATTTAATTGATTGTGTCGTATGTGACACTGTGGTCACTCCGAGCTAAAGGTGGCCTCGGCGTCGTAACTAGAAACATCCTCACAGCTTTAATTCATCTTGAAAGCATAGCCACAGCTTCCACAACATGACCGTTGCTAAAATTGCAAAACATTTTTTGCCACAGCACAGCTGGCAGGCACACTTAGCTGCTCCTGTGACAACTTATCCAGTCTCCCTGAATACTACACGAGGTCATTCTGACCTTCTATCTCACTCCCAGACAACAATGAACACCCTGCTAATGAAGCTGTAGAAAGGCACACAGAGAGATTAAGTCATTTTAAAGAGGTTGTTATCAGCTTTCCTTTTGCCATATCCCCCCCTCGCTGTGATTGGAAAAAAAGACTTTGTTAAGTTTTGAAACAAAGTTCCCAGAAAGTCAAAGATGCTTGTGTCTTAGAAGCACAGTAAAACTCTTTTCTGTTGAACTGTGCCAGCTCTCTGGAAATGGGGGAAAAGACATGCAGACAGAGAGAGGCAGGTAATCAGAAAGGTTGGAAGAGTTTGTCTATGCCATATGTGCTACCCAGTGAAGTGTATCCGAAGATATGCAGAGGTTCCATATAAATTGGACAACTGCAACATGTGGAGCTTTGAACATCTGTGAGAGAGATGATACGCAAACAATAAAAACAACATTGTTCGTTATCATTTTATGTACCATAATTAAGCACTATTTTAATAAATCAGGGCCATTTGCACAAAACTGTATCTTACTATAAGGATTGTAGGGTGTGTATGTATGTCTGTACACGAACTCCTCCTAGACGCGTTAATCAATCTGGATGAAACATACTATATAAACTGCCCAGGATACCAGGATTATCAACATCTATATAGCTTTTGGGAATTATTTTTATAACACTCAAAGCTTTACAAATTATATATATTATATGTGACATTACGTCTACGTTACGTGTCGTTTTTGTTTGTAAATAAATTTTGCTAAACAACTTTTAGTGCAGTGACACTTTGGGGTCACTGGAATGTGTCATCATGCATGTAAATAAGTGTTCTTCAAACAGTGACCCTAATAGTGCATGTGATTGATTACTTTGTCTTACACAATGAATGTGTAGCTTGCAAAGATGAATAAATACATGTATTTATTTTTCATTTGTTCGGTGTTTATGAACAGTCTTTTTTTGCCATCTTATATATGCAGTGATATAATGAAGATAAAAAGAATAACACGATAAATTAACATACATGTCTGTGTTTTAATACGTGAGCGAAGCAAACAAGAGCCGCAGGCCTGGTGATTAATTTATAATTCACTCTTTCCCATAATGCCGCACTATAAGTCTGTCAGATTTTTATGTCCTTCTCCCCATCTCTATCTGTATGTTGCCACAAACAGTCCCATACATAAAAAAAAAAGACCCTGGGTGAAACAAGGGGTAATGTACACTTAGAAAGACAGAGAGAGACTCAGAAAGGGACAGTAGGATTAAGGCTCAGGTCTCAGTAAAGAGCTTTTTGTCATTGTAGCTTTGACCAAAGATTCAATACTGAGTCTCCTTGAAGCACAAACAAAGTAGCTCTTATTCACACATGATTTATTGTCAGCTCCTATACAGAAAAACAGATAGAGATACTTCACTCTTTTCTGGCCTGCCAATCCTCAAAACAACATGTATTACTGAAAATATAATGCATATTGAAAGGAACAGGATGTCTATAAGTCATGTGTGAAATATGGCTGCAGTTCAGCTGGATTTTGTGTGTGTGTGTGTGTGTGTGTGTGTGTGTTTTCCACTCTTTAGTACATTTGCAGCAAAAAATAAAATCTACTGTAGATTGTTAAACACATTTGCATTTATTTTGTTTAGACAAAGCTGATTTGTGACAGGCTGTTCACAAAACACTGATAGAGCCGTATGTACCCAGATCTGTCAGCACCATTACTCGTCTGACAGCTAATCCTCAGGCTGATAACAAATCACCATAGTATGCGCCTTCCATGGAAAAGAGCATGTCACAGAAATGTCAACATGGAATAATTTGTTAACTTTCAAGCTTATGTAATGGTAATATCAACTTAGGGCCTGAGAGCCGTTGGCCAATTTCAAATTTACTAAATAAAATTGTATGAGGAAGTACTAGCTATGTTTAATGTTGTATAAAATCTTTAATATGTAAGCAAAGAATTTGCCACTAAGACAAAGTTGCAGCTATAGTGAATCCAGTAGAATGCATGACTTTCCTCTTGTAAAGACATAGTTTCAATCCTTGTAGCAAGTATATATTAATAAATAATTTGGAAAAAGTGATGAGCTTGTTACTGCTTATTTGTTTTATATGATAAATATTATTGTTTCTATATTAACTGACCCTTTTCCTCTTGTCATTTTGCAAAAGTACCCCTTGGGCAAAATAAGTAAGCACAAAACAAGTTATCCCTGAAATATGAGCTTCCTCTGTAATTATAAAAATTGCATAACACAAAACAAAGTTTTTAGTGTGACAGTGTGGCAACAATGAGATAATAAGAAGCCCACAGGATTTTTATTTATGATTTTTGTAAGATTAATGAAAGCACAAAGAAGTTCCATGTGACACATCAGTCTCTTTTTTTGTTTTTACTGTTTTTCCACAAAAGACGCCACATTTTAATTTCAGCGCCCAGTTCTTTGGTGACAATTAGTGTTGTTTTAATAAATTATGGGGCACTGTGTGATGGAAAGCTGTCTTCCCAGGCCTGTCAGATGTCACCTGACATACAGAATCACAGTCGGTGGACAGAAGAGCGGATAAATGAGCCGCTCGTCTCTTCATTTGCTTTTTATTAATGTGAAAGCTCCTTCTTTTTGTAAGTCATTTCCACATGCCTGTCAGAAAGAAAAAATATTTGTAGGCAAATGTGTAAATATCCTTTGGTACCTTTTTTTCTGTATGTGTGTGCTGTTGTATCCAGAGATCACCACTCCAGTTCCCAGCTATGCCTGCGGGGGCTACAGAAGGGGTGGGGGGGTGGGGGGCACAGGAAGCATGAAGGGGTTCTTCCTAGTTTTCAGTAACCATGGTAACACCATCCCGCCCTGCCAGGATCTGTGTCAGTGGTGTTGAGATGGGCTACAGAGACATGGAAGAGGGGATAGAGGGAAGGGAAAACAAAGAAAGGGTGGGAGAATTTAAAGACAGGAAAAAAACAGGAAGGTGTGGGGAATAAGTGGGACTGAAAGAATCAATAGAAGAAATAAAAACGAGAAAGCGCTTCCTAATAGGAAATTGTTTGGTTTCTCTCTATAATACTGCCTTGAGGTAACTGTTGTTTGGACTTAGTGCTTTATTATTAATTAAACTGAATTTCAGCATGATTTTCATAGAGAAGAATATGGATCAGCACACTGCACAAGGCACAAGCGAGGGATTCTGAGGAAGGAAAACAAACTTCAGTGACTTGAGCTGTACCTGTAGTTTGTAGCACGATAATGCAATGCCTCATCAACCCACAGACACACATCTCACCCTTTTAACCAAAACAGCCCCCGTCCCTCTTTTGCTTTGGCAGCAAGGCCGTCACTGACGTTATGCATTTTGGAAGAAGGGGGGAACAAGCTGTGACTTCCTTCCTGTGTGGGTCCACTCTCTGTTCCAGTGATGGGAGTCTGATCAAGTTTAACAATCAGTCAAACAGCTTATTGATCCAAAGCACCGGATAAAAGGTGTAGATCTGTGATTCACTTTGGGTGTAATGATTTAATTCTTATGCAGCTGACAGTTTTGTTGGTGTAATGGGAAGGCCTGGCTATAGTTATACTAGTTTTGGTAGAGATACTGTATGTTATTTTCTTGTGTCTATGTGTGTGTGTTTGTGTGTTGTGAAATAATGCTGAAGGCATGCCAGAAGAGGAAACTTGTCAGCTGTTCCTACTGTGCTGAAAACAACAGGGAGACAGACAGAGAGGGAAAAAAAAAAGACAGATATTGTGTGTTTGTATTGGTGCGTGTATGAGTGGGTCTTCTGTATTTGTGCGACCATGTCTGTGAGTGTGAGAAATGGATAGAGCTTCTCATTTCTCCATCAGCTCAGTAACCAAAAATACATGTTCAAGTATGCTGAAAGGAACCTATACTACGCTAGTGTTTCCAAAATGAGATGTGTCGAAGAAATCATTTGTCTTTTTGTTGGATGCTTAGACACAGACACGCTCTTAAAAAGAAGTAATTTCTTTTCCGTTGATTCCATAACAAAACATTTTTCTTTCTCAATAGTTTCTTCACTTATTATAGCTTCAGTCTTTCATTAAACCTATTGATCACACAACTATGTCAAATTAGAGCTCAGACAGTTATGCAAGTGTTTAGAATTTTGGCAAGTTTAGAATTTATTTTATTTTTATTTTTTTGTTTGTTTTTTAAAGCCTTGTAAAAGACTTAACTGCTGCCTGGTGAACAATGAGATTCCCTACAAGCAGATTTTCTCAGTCACTGTTTGATCTCTGTACTGGCTCATGGTATTAAAAATGAATCATTGGGTATGTACACTTGACCTGAGAAATACATGAATTATATATTGATAAAAGAGGCATGGAAGAGTGAGAAACTGAAAGGACAATGTAACGAGAACAGATAGATTTAAAGGCAAATAATGTGAGCCTTTATGGCATAGACAGTTTACTGCAGCTTTTTCTGATTCTGCAGTAGGTTTTCTGCTTTTATCCCCCACCTCTCTCTTTCTCTCTCTCTCTCTCTCTCCTATCCACAGACACACATATTTTAAACTCTAATGTTGGCTGGAATGTTTTGGTCACATGAGAAGCAATTTCACAGCTGACGATCTGAACCACCTCAGCACCTGAAACTTCATTACAGCACACTGGTGCTGGTCTGCTGTATGCACATAGACACACACACATAACTCGGCACGGCGAAGTGCAGCAGCTTGTGTTCTGGTCTTGAATGTGGCACTTCATAATAATGGCGGTGACATGTTGAGTGCCCAGCTCATATTGCCAATGGTGTGGTAAACAACATATCACTTTGTGCAACAGCAAAAGCCACAAAGCAATGACAGATACAGCATTGTTAGACAGGTGGAGGTGCAATTTAAAGCTAAAGAACATGCGGAGAAAGAGAAGATCTCTGATTGTCACCCACATCACAAAATTTCTAAAGTGATTTAAGAGGTCTTGTGTGTCAACATATATGTATGCTTTAAAGGGCCTTGTGGCCATGTACAACAAGCAACTATTCAGAGCACCGCATCAGAATAAAAGAAAGTATATAAAAGATGGGCACGGCTATTGTGATGTTGCCTATTGTTTTTTTGTTTTTGTTTTTTTAGTCCCATCTGGTAGCCTCAAGTTGAGCAGTTGTTTTCTTGGTGTTTTAAAACCAGACGTGACAAGCAAGAGGTCGATGTGAAATTGGGAAACGCATAATAATAATAAATATTATAATAATAATGATAAACTTTAATTTTTGAAGTACCTTTAAAAACAGCAGAACACTCAGAAGGTGAATTCAAACAGAAAGCCAAACTGAACAAGATAAATTTCAAATAATGTTGACACAGAGTTAAAACAGCATTAAAAATAGCAAAACACAAAATGACAATATAATAATAAGTACCAATAAAAGAATAAAAGCAATCGAACAGAGACAATAAGCAACTTAACTGAAAGACTATACACAGACAATAAAAAGACTAAAGACACGAGAAGACTAAAGCCTTGATTGTACCTTCAATTTCCACGAGTCCTCTAGGATTCATACATTCATTCATAGGTCTATCCTAACCGTACCCTACTTCATCCTCCTTTTTGACCTTAGCGGGGACCTTATTTTACAAAATGAATATCATAGCGTATTCAACTAGTGACTGAAAGTATAAACTCACAGGGAAAGCGTTTATTGAACTCACAGATCAAGTGAGCTGAAGGGTTGTTTTCCAACAGACTTCTATACAATCTGACTTATTTATTCAATCACTGCTGGCCATTAGAAAAAAATGCAGGTTTAAGGCACGAACACATTGGCTTCACGTTTCAGACCCACAAGCTATGTTGACCTTTTTGTGTTTAGTCTATTGGCAGAAAGGCATGTGGACCTTAACTTACTTTCTAACCAGCTAGATTTCAAAGCTATGATAAATAGCGACTGAAAAATGGCCATAAAATTGTAGACAAATTTAGATAACATTGACATTGTATGTGATTATATGCAAATGTAAATTAACATATTTGTTAAACATTGAAAATAATTTGCTAAACATCCTCTGTGTTACCTTGAATTGATGTTGGTGGGACAAATGCATCACTCGATAGTTGGATTAGTAGGCTTGGAAAACAAAACCTCCATAGCAACAAAAAAAATCTGCTAACATAAACAGAAAGTTAACAAGATGTTAACCTAGATTCTGATTTTCAGGTTATGGGTTACACACGACGCACATAATGAGATTCGACACAATATGACACAACAGCAGCAAACCAACATGGCACGGCATACGAGAACACAGTGGAAATCAGTACGACAGAACAGAAAATAAATCATGATACGACAACCCAGTGCAGTATAGTATCAGTGAAATCTAAAACTACAGAGCAAACCTTAGTGCAAGCCCAGTCTGAAAAAGCACAAACTATGCCTTTTTCTTCTTTCTTTCATTCGTCTCTCCTCAGAGTTTTATGGGCTGCCACCATTTCCTTCAGGCTACACTCTCGACGCATGTCAGTCAAATCCCAGTTAAATAAAATGACAAGTCATCATTAGGCTGACTGCATCTAACCGGCTGCTTGCTGCGCTTGTCATTCACTCTGACTTGTTGCCTTTCACACTCTCCCTCATCACTCCGCTTCTCTGCTGGCTTCCCATTTCTTCTGAGGTAAAGTTTCTCACTTTTCTGCCCTCATCTGGACGCAGACAAACCAGATAAACTCATGTTTCCTTTCATCTGTCTGTCACTTTATTACCCCACCCTCCCCACTTCTCTTCTGCTCGTTTGTCATCTTCAATGTAACAGCCATGAGGAGGCATTAATGCACTTGTAATAAATCTAAACCTAAATCTTGCCCCAACTAATATATAT
>VUQS01026678.1:81045-107157 GCA_015108495.1 Heterochromis multidens | reverse complement strand
TTCAAATAAGTAGTATCTGTAATATTTACACCTTGCACAATGTTATATCACGCCTCAAATACAACAGAAACATGTAGAAATGCTTTCAATAAAGGCAGCTTTTAAGGATCTGTGTTACATTGAGACTTGGGCTGTGCAATTAGTTGATTTTCAGTTACAGTTTTGGCTTGCAACGATTATTGCAGCAAGATCAAACTCAAAATACTGTCACCACTATCTCCATGATATCAGTACAGTAATTGCGGTATGCAAAGTATTAAGATCTAAGTTATACTTTTTAATTTTTTATTGTTTAGAAATGCTTTTAGATTCAGTTGGTAATTACTTTCATTTTTGGTCTCAGCATTGGTTTTCCAGAGTGATTAATATAAGGTGGGGGATATATGTCAGGGGCAAATTGGAAAGCTCAGAATTAGTATTACAATGCAAACCCAGCTTCTTTGTGAAGAAGAAGAATGATTCACAGTCATGTCGACAGCCCGGTCTCTACACCAATGCCTTCCTGTTTTTATTGTGCGGACAAATTGACAAAGACTAAAGTTTGTTTGTTTTTTTGTTGACAGTAATTTTCAGGTTTTGTTTTCATTCTAAAGTTGACTAAAATGCTTCTTTATACTTATTTTATAATAACTTTGAGATGAGATATACATTTAAAAAAAGTAGATTTGAAGTCAATATTATAGAAATTGTTCTGCAGTCTAATTTTTTTTTTTTTTAATTTCTTCCTTTGGGTTTCAGTGTGTAGCTTTCCCTGATATCGCACCTCAGGCTCCCACTCACATCCTGGTCGTCCCAAAAAAGCCAATTGTTCAGCTGTCTCAAGCTGAGGATGATGATGCTGCGGTAAGTATAATTTTTATGACTTTTGCTTGCAAAATAAACTGTAAAATTACTTACACAGTGATTTGCCTTACATCTTTCGATCAGTGACCACTAGAGGGAATCATTTGCCTTTTTACTACTCTAATGCAGGGGTTATTTTCACCTCATTCTCTGTGTGTCTCTTAGTTGTTGGGCCACATGCTGATTGTTGCAAGAAAGTGTGCTCAAGAGGCTGGCCTGTCTAAAGGCTACAGGATCGTCATCAATGATGGACCGGATGGAGGCCAGTCGGTGTACCATATCCACATCCACATCCTCGGTGGGCGCAGTATGGGATGGCCCCCTGGCTAACCTCCAGCTTCCAGCACACACCACCCAGCCATACGTGTTCACATCTGTTGTCTGATAACCAGTACTGTTAAATCTGGTTGAGTGAAATATATCTGTGGAAATAAAAGGCACATCACAATACTACTCATGCGCCTCTTTCTTTATTCTTAAACTACAAACACTTTTTTTTTTTTTTAAATCAAAAGCTTAAGTATGTTCTTCAGTGGGATTACCAGTGACAAGCCTTTAACTGAAAGATATGCAGTTGTGGTCAGAAGTTTACATACACTCATCATAGGCATGGATATAATGTTAATTTTGGGCTTTTAATGATTTCTTTGAATTGTTCTTCCAGTGTGGAATGATTGTACAGCATACATCTTTGATGACTTTAAAAAAAAAACAAGTTTGAATTTATTTTGGATTTTCTCTCATCCACACAGGGTCAAATGTGTACGAACAACTCAAATATATACATACACACTTAAATCTTTTAATAAGTGGTGCTGAAGGTTCTACAATGTCTTTTAAATTGACAAGTCCAGTGCCTGTTAATTTCTCATTAGTGATCATGATTGACTACAACTGGTAGTTTCTCTTTTCCACCATAAAAAAAGGATTTGTTTGACGGGAGTCATTGGATTGACCAATACTCAGAACAATGGGAAAGTCCAAGGAACTCTGAAAATCTAATGAGAACTGAAGATTTACACAAGTTGAGAAGGTCTCTTGGAGCCATTTCTAAACAACTGCAGATTCCAAGATCATCAGTTCAAACAGTTGTACATAAGTACAAGTTATTCAGATGTGTCACCACTTTCCGGAGTTCCGGAAGAAGACCCAAACTCATCCTCAGATGAGAGGAAATTGGTTAGGATGTTCCGGAACCACCAAGGCTCACTGGAACTGGAAACTGCTGGAACACCAGCATTACTGTTCACACAAGTTTTACATTGCCATGGACTGAGAGAGTGCTGACCAACAAAGAAGCCCCTGCTTTAAAAATTGACACCTTCAAGTTTGACTGAAATTTGCAGCTGCTCACATGGACAAGCCAAATGACTTCTGGAGAAAGGTTTTATGGTCAGATGAGAAAGATTGAGCTATTTGGCCACAATGATGAGAGGTATGTTTGCAGGAGTAAAGGTGAGGCTTTCAAACCTATAACACTGTACCAGCTGTCAAGCATGGTGGTGGTAGCATCATGCTCTGGGGCTTTTTTTTGCTTCCAGTGGTACTGGTACATTGCACAAAGTGGATGGAATACTGAAGAAGGAGGACTACCTCCAAATTCATCAACTTCGCTTCAAATCAAAAGCTAGATGGTTGAAACTTGGACAAAATTGGGTGTTCCAGCAGGACAATGATCCCAAACACACATCAAAACTGGTTTTGGAATGGATAAAGCAGACTCCCAAAGCCCCAACTGCAACCCTATTGAAAATTTGAGGACTTAAAAGCCGAGTGCATGCCAGGAAACTACCCAGTTCTGCCAAGAAGAGTGGTCAAATATCCAGCCAGAATTAGGCCGGAAGCTTGTTAGATAGATAGAACTTTATTAATCCCTCGGGAAGGTTCCTCTGGGAAATTTAGTCAGGACACACACACATTATATCAACACACATTGTTGATGGCTTCCAAAAGATACTGGTCAAGGTGCAACTTGCTAAGAGACATTTAACTAAATACTAGCACTAATACAAATATTTGACCCTGTGTGAATGAGAGAAAATCCAAAATAAATTAAAACTTGTGCACCCAATTCTTTTTTTTAAAGTAATTAAAGATGTATGCTGTACAATCATTCTACCCTGGAAGAAGAGCAGTTCAAAGAAATCATTAAAAGCCCAAAACTTGGTTGTAAAGATTGAACTTAGGGTTAAGAGGCTTGGGAATTTATTAGTGAGATAAAATGTTGTTGTATAAGCTCCTACATTAGTTAAATAGCATTAGATGCCACGTACTAAGCAAAAACCTTAGATGAATTTTAGTTTGAACATAGTCACATTATGTCACATTGATACTTGTCCAGTCTGTGGGTGCCTTCTCTTCTTGTAAAGATTACAACAGCTGAGCATGCAAATGTCTAACTGTTCAGGCATCCCAAAGTGAGTAGCTGTGCCATTTGCATTTTCAGTTGAGACATTATTAATGGCCTGAAGAGTGCACAGGTCTGCGTCTATTCAACTGTTCAACTGAATGTAGTTCCTTTCTTAGAAGGAATAGTAACAGGCTCCTCGTCTATCAGTAGTGCTCACATTACTACTGTGCAGGCTAACTGAAATCCCCAAAAAGTAAATGTGGGACAAAGCATTAGTAACCTGTGGGAAAATTTGAGACAGGTTACTAAAGCAGCTGAGAGGCACATGGAGGACAAACACATTTTATGTGAATGCGAGTTCCAAATGTAAATACAGTAAGGATGAAAGGAAGCTTAAGTTTAGTACTTTAAATAATAGCCTGTTTTTAACTGTTATTTTTGTTGCATCAAGTGGCACATCACTCTTTGCGCTACAGGCTTCTTGTGAGACTGGGGGAAAAAAACTCTTTTGTTTGGGAAGTTTCCCAGTCTTTACTGGAGCTGCATTTCCTTTTCTTTGTGGTAGTTTTCATCATATTCCACAAAAAGCTGCATTCACTTTGATTTTGTAGTGACTTTCCGTCTTGGGCGTAGCATACACAGCACGGTGATGATATGTTAACCTCTAGGTGACCCGTTTTCTTCGCAGCCATTCAATAAAAGCCAGATTTTTAAAAAAGAATCTAGAGACAATCAAAAATCTGCGATCGGGGGACAAAGGCCACCATACCTCATCTGTATTTTTTTAAACAATTCTACAGAAGTAAGAGTCTAGGATTAATCAGGTTTATGTTAAAAAGGAACTTAACACTTGTGTATATACACTCACTGTCACTTTTTAAGTACACCTGTGCAGCTACTCATCAGTGCACATCAATCAGCATATAATCAGCCAATCATATAGCAGCGACTAAATAAATTTAGGCATGTAGACATGAAGTTCAAACTGAGCATCAGAATGGGGAAGAAAGGTGATTTAAGTGACTTTGAACATGGCATTTGGTGCCACATGGGCTTGTCTGAATATTTCAGAAACTGCTGATCTACTGGGATTTTCCCACACAACCATCTCTGAGGTTTACAGAGAATGGTCAGAAAAAGAGAAAATACCCAGTGGGCGGCAGTTCTCTGGGCAAAAATGCCTTGTTGATGTCAGAGGTCAGTGGAGATTTGGCAGACTGCTTTGAGCTGATAGAAAGGCAATGGTAACTCAAATAAGCACTTGTTGCAACCATCTCTGAATGCACATGTTGAACCTTGAAGCAGATGGGGTACAGCAGCCACACTAGGTGCCACTCCCGTCAGCTAAGAACAAGAAACTGAGAATACAGTTCACACAGGATCACCAAAACTGGACAACAGAAGATTGGAAAAACACCTGGTCTGAAGAGTGGAGGATATTTTCTTGGCACACTTTGGACCCCTTACTACCAAATGAGCATCACATAAACACCACACCCTACCAGAGTATTGTTGCTGACCATGTCCATCCCTTTATAACCAGTGTACCCATCTTCTGATGGCTGCTTCCAGCAGGATAATGCACCATGTCAAAAAGCTCAACTCATCTCAAACTGGTTTCTTGAACATGACAATGAGTTCACTGTACTCAAATGGCCTCCACAGTCACTAGATGTCAATCCAAAACACACCTTTGAGATGTGGTGGAATGGGAGATTTGAATCATGGATGTGCAGCTGACAAATCTGCAGCAACTGTGTGATGCTATCACATCAATATGGTCCAAAATCTCTGAGGAATGTTTCCATCACCATGTTGGATCTATGCCACAAAGGATTAAAACAGTTCTGAAGGCAAAAGTGCATTAAAAGCAGGGTATACCTAATAAAGTGGCTGGTGAGTGTATGTAGACTTGTTGACAGTATCGGTATGCAGGTATTTTTTCAGTGCCTGGTCAAATGGAAATGAAGAGACAAGTGTATGGCTCTTTTTTATTAACAGTAAGAACCAATGCAGATAGTTGAACAAATATAAAATGCATGAAACATCCACAACATATTAAAACAAACAAAAATAAATAAAATGGTGGTTTTTCCTTTACAAAAATAACAAGAAAAAATACAAAGAACACTGATCAGATGACACATGTAGAGTTTTAAAAAATAAGTCTGTACCTAGCATTCACAGTCCCCAAATTTCTATTTTTTCTGATAAAAAGGGGGAGAAAATAAAAAATAAAAACAAAACAAAGAAACACAATTAGAGGCTTCTTTTTTTTTGTACAGGCAGAATAGTTCCAGAGAGGCAAGGCAGTCACTTCTGATATCAGGCTAAGTGATATCGCTCATCTGATGCAGCCTTTGACTACTTCTGCATGAAAAAACACCACAATCTGATGTGCAAAACCAGAGAAATCCTCTTTAGACGACTACATCTTTTTTCTTCTTTTAATCAATGCCCTTCTAGCTTCAAAACGGGCACTTTGAGGCATTGAAAAACATTGTACAGTACGTATAGAGAGAAGGAAATGAACATGTATTGTGGTACCTAAATTCACTATTCCATGAGTATCTAAGTACTAATACACTTGCCTTTAAGTCGTCTTACTCTAGTACACAGACTATAAGCTGGAGAGAGATTCAGAAAATGGTTAGTCCCCATAAAGTAACTACAAAAGCAGCAAAGTCAATGAGAAAGAGGTTAATTATACTGTCAAAAATTCCACAGTATCAGTATGCTAGACCCTGCTCCCTTAGCAGAAACACCTTCTGTATGAACACAAGCAAAATTCACTAAATATTCATAGAGGGGGAGCTCACTTTGTAATGATGTAATAAATTCACTGACTCGATATTTTGAACAATAAAAAAGGCCTTCTTGTGAGGTGCCCATATTCTTTTGATAGCACATTAATTAAAACTAACCCAGCAGCTTTTTTTCAAGTTCAGGTTTTGTGTGTACAAAGAAAACAAACAAGTCAAATCACTAAAAAGCATCTAAATATAAAACAGTGGTTTAAACTGTGACTTTCTTTGCTGCTACTTGAAAACGAAGTCAATCTGTGACTTTAAAAAACAGAGAAAAGCCAATTGGAAATCATAAAGACACTTGAGTAGAAAAAGCGAAGGGCATAGATTCTCACAGGGGCCAGAAAGATCTGTTTCCAATGATTGAAATAATCTCCTTGAATCCTTAATTTGCTAACAGAGAATGGGTTTTGACATTCAGAGAGACGAGTGAGCTGCAGACGAGATCACGTTAACATGAACTGCAACATCAGGTTTTGCTTACAGATGAATTTCTACTGTTTGGAAACATGCTCGCTTTGGTAAGTGATTATCATTGGTTTCCCATAGGCTCTTGCTTTTGAGTAAAACCACCATTCAGTATTATTAAGATCAACACAGGCGCCACCTTGCAGGGAGAAAGCACTCAGCTCTCTCCTGTACGTGCTACTGCGCTGACAAACAACATGTTTCCAGCTACAAGGAGAGAAAAGGTGTGTGGGGGGGGGAGACAGAGTGGAAAATAACAGGCAAACAAGAAATAGGTGAACTGAGAGATGGGGAGGCACTGCAAATCAGTTTTAAAGACGGCTCAATGGACGGTTACAATTCGGAAATATATAAAACATCTGCAATTTGGCAGTTCCTGGCATAAAGCATGTCTATTTATGACTGTGGTTTGTCAGGGTGGTTATTTAAGGCTGCTGAAATATTCTTTGCACTGAAGTGGATCTAATAAATTATTGCAGTGTGTTGCATTTCATTATAGTGTAAATAGAACATGTTTTGCAAGTGTTATGTTACAATGCAGTCTGTCTTGAAAATGTTAAAAGTCTTTAAAGTAGAAGGGACAGGGGGTCATGCTGCTACTATGGAGGATGTGTTTTAAGGCATGTCCTTAGTGTAGAAAGGGTCCAGACACATGGAGAAGGCAAGAGGACTGGAGGAGACTGTACACCCACAGAAATCTGTCCACTGAGAGAGCAGCTTACTGGGACTGTCAGGTCAGCCGGTCAGCATAAACAGTTTAAAGTTGAAATGTCAGTCTTTTCAAATCATTCATGGGTCAATTTCTGTTCATGGGTATCTCATGATGCATCAGCTGAGGGTTAAGAGAGGGAAATCTAAAGGTCAGATGAAGCACTTCATTTCCGGTCAGGATATCTTTTGCTAAATTTTGTTTATATAATGCTATAATCTTAGAGTGGTATAGTCGGCCATTGTTCTGTCAAAAACAAACAAAAAAAACCAGTTTGAATGTTTCTACACTTGCTACTGATCACCAGCCGCCTGCACTCTAATCCATTTGTTTATTCACATAAACCAAATTTCACTTCTGCGCGATGGCCTCCTCTCCGCTCGGCCGCATGCGGCTGAAGCCAAGACCTTCGACTGCTGTTTTGCCCAGACCCATGCTGGTGTTGCGTGCGTTCTCCTCTGTGCTGGCAGAAGAAGTCTGAACCCTGGCGGAGGCTGCTGCTGAACTTCCAGACCCTGGAAGGATCTCCGGCAGTGATTCTTTGGCTGGGGGTGCCAACCCAGGGCTGGTGGCAGAGGGGGAAGTTATTTTGGCGGCTTGGGGCTTAATAGGGGTTGTTGGGCTGGTCAGGCCGAGGCTGGCCAAGGCATCCAAAGTCCCATCTGGGTCTACCATCACATTGATCACTATGACAGAAATAAACAGAGGGTCAGTGTATGGAAGGCCTCATGTAAAAGCCAGTATATATTTTCTGTTGTAAAATGTAGTTTTTGATCTTCTTTTGATTTAAAAGCCACACACATGAAGTACAGAAGCAGGATACATTTCAGATTTGAAGAGACTCAGCTCACAAGCTCTTTCTGACACCTCAGTGTCCTACATATCAATGTCAGTCCCATTTTGGAGAGTGATGAATTTTTAGCATTTGAAAGAAATCACTCATTTTTGTTGCTTTCCCTTCTTAAGTATTAAGGCACTCCTCAACTTTTAAATGCAAATGAACAGAATGGAGATGCAGGAAAATG
The DNA here is from genome assembly GCA_015108495.1 of Heterochromis multidens. NCBI lineage: Eukaryota > Metazoa > Chordata > Actinopteri > Cichliformes > Cichlidae > Heterochromis > Heterochromis multidens. The sequence continues at coordinate 98,955 of VUQS01026678.1, read as the reverse complement.
TCTACAACTCTCTGCGAGTTCACATTTGTAATTTACCTTGAAGCTGCTTCTCAACTCTCTTCAGTTCAAGCAGAATGGCAGAAATTTCCTGTGGATAGAAGGGGAAAATAAAACTATTAGATTCACTTAATACTGGGATTTTTTTTGTCACTCAATATTATTCAGACAGATGAATTTCTGTACCTTGTTGGAGGTTTTAAGGAGTGGTACGTCACTCTCTGATCTTAGTTTACTCTCAATTTCATCCCAGTTCCTGTCCTTATCCTTAAACAAAATCCTGGAAAAAAACATCATACAACAGGTCACATTTGTATTCAGGGTCAATGAGTTGCACTGTAGATATGTTGTTAAATGCTAATGGTAGGTTATATCAACAAGTATAATCACCTAATTTTTCCTGCTGTTTTGTCGATGGAGTGTCTGATCTTGGTGGACAGCTGGGAAACTGAATGGAGCAGCAGGCTGTCTAACACGGCCTGCATATACACAGAAGAAGAAACTGACTGTTAAACTGATTGCAGAATGCAATGCAGCTTCCATGGTCACAGAAATATGGTGTCATACACTCTTGTTTGCCTCTCACCTCCTCTCTATTCCAGGTGCGTCTCCTCAAAGCTCGAGGCTCCAAGCTGTCAGGAGCACGAGGCCGGAGCTCCACTGGTTTACCGTTTATCTCTGGTGGCTTACTAGTTGAAATCACAGGTGGGATCTTCCTGAAATTGAGGCTCTCATCAAACACCCGATCCACCAACTGGGTAAAGACGGGGAGTGATGAAGAAGGGAGAGACGAGGGAAGTCAAACTTTAGAATTTCTCGTCAGTGTTGTTCCACTTTAGTTTAACAGAGTTAATATGTGAGAATTTGTGGGAAATGAAAGAAAAACTCTGTCAGTGAAAGATAAGCAGCTCTGAAGCTTTTTAACTCTTTAACCAAAGGAAGTCAGGTTTTAGTCTTATAGTATAAAAATAAGTAAAAATCCTCTCTTGGCCAAAATAAGAATAAAAAAATTAAAATGGAGCGGATGGGACTGCAATAAATGAGTACCTCACACAGAAAAGGAAATTAAGAAGCAACAAAGAGGCCTTTTTTTAAAAATCAAAGCAAAACAGGAGGATGGAAGGGTGCAATGGAAACACACGCAGTAATGAAATAAGAAGAAGAAAAACGGGCACCTTTTTCATGCTGTCCTGTATATCCGGCTGCGTGGGACGTGCAGGGCCTACCTCTTCCCGAGTGTCAATTGCCGATCCTGGAGTGGTGGCAGCGGTGCTGACTGTGGTGCTGGGTGCTGTGCCGGATGAGCTGACTGAGTCAATCTCGCCGGCAACATCGTGGATTTCACGAGCCAAGATGGCCAAGTCCTTAGCCAGGTCCTGGCTGATCCTGCGCACACAGGGGAATAACCTGTTAACCATCAGACGGGGTTCTTTAGGACTCGGGATAACATAAACACATGAAACCTGCATACACATAAAAATTAAAACTCAGTTTTGCCCAGTTCAGTATGGATCAGTACCTGGCTATCTCCTCGCTGTGTGCTGTCCAGTCCCTGATGTACTCCTCTTGCTCTTTCATGCGGTGTTTGATTCCCACTCCACCTGGACCCGTCACCCCACCTGTGCTCACGGTGGCACCTAGTCTGGAGTTGCGGTGTGGGACGATGTGATGAGGCCGCATATGAGGCCGTTTCGGAGAATTCCGGTTGGAGCCAAACTCTTCCTCTGAGGTGGAACCATACTCCGGTGGCAGACGTCTCCACCTGCTGCTACTGGACACTGTGATAGAAACGTATGAGAAATATGTTTTAGTCAAACATATTTTATTTATTCATTTACAGTACCTGTTATTTATAAAATGAATAAATGAGCTTGTGAAGATGAGACGCTTTGTTTCTGAGGCAGCCAGAAGCCAATCCTGCTCTGATCTGACAAAATCTGAATGTTAAGCATAAAGGAGAATGGATAAAGGATAATTTTTGTTTGTTGACAAATAGAGATATATTTTTCAAAGGCCGTGAAGATAGGCTTCATCACTGAATTGAACTGCCTTGCTGAGCTTTAATTAAAAACAATGGGAGAATAAGAAGGATTAGTGGTGCAAAGTATTTTATGATGAATAATATAATTATTGTAACTTTGTTTAGTTGTTATATGGACTGCTGCAGCAATGTTTGGCAGTAATAAAACCATATTTAAAAACAAAGAAAAAAGAAACACTATGCCCATGCAGCCAACAAGTTACATAAATCTTGTTAGAGCCATGGTAGTGTATGTTAAGCTGCTTCAAAATGGTCACACACCAGCTGCATTAATGTAACTGTGCCATGATGAGACGACACAAAGTGCTCAGTCTTCTCAGAGTGGAAGGATCTAGATGAAAAGTCTCCACAAGGTGGAGCCAAGACCACATGATCACAGAGTTTGAGATCAAATATAAAATGTTTGAATAGAAGTAAAAAGTAAAACTTAATTTTTAATACTGCGTTTAATCCCCACTGTGGAGGGTGACATCACTGTTAGCATTTATACTGCGCTGATATGTCTGTATTGATCTGCCATCAGGCGTGACACTGAGCTGATCATATTGGACTTGGAGCTAATAAATACAGGGAAGAGAAAAGGCTTCAAAACCCACTGAATCTATAAAAATGTGAAACATGGTATAATTACAAAATACTAGCTACTGCACAGTAAAAGAGCTAGATATAAATAAATCCTGTTGCCTTTTGTTTCACAGCAGTTTTAACCTTGTGGTCATTAATAATTAATACACTGTGCTTATACCCCATATTACTACAAAAACAGACCCATCACTGTGACATGTAGTTACACTTCTGGAAAAGTGCATGTCAGGCTATAGTACGGGGTATATAGCTAAAGCACAGATTTAACGCAGTACAAAAAGTCAAGTATAAGAGTATGAGTAGAGCATTTGGGTCCTCATCACAGCGTTGCTCAGCAGATTTAAGGTAGGAGACAGTGTTAACAATGCAACATATGCTAGAGCTGGGTCATTACAGTATGCCTTGGCATTTATTGGTGACATACTAAGCCTTTAATTTTTATATTTGGCAATTTTTGCAAAAAAAACCTGCTCAAAATTACATGGTTTTCTATTGACTTCTAAATGCAAGCAACACCATTTTTGAAATAATAAAAGTCTTGGAGTTGCTGCAGTAACATAATTCACATCCTTAAGTATGATGAGCTTCTACTCCTGTGACCCAGGTCTGACACATACATATACACACTAGACACACACGCAAGCGCGCGCACACACACACACACACACACACACACACACACACACACACACACACACACACACAGAGCCACATTCATGCATGTAAGGAAGTTGCCAGGCACACACTCAACTCCACTCAAGACAAGCACATACATGCATGCAAGGCCACGCACAAATGTCACGAACACACATTAAGTATGAGTTGAGTTTATATTATGTCATCCTCTCTTCCTGCCGCTGTGTTTGGTCAGGCAGCAAACTCATGAGAATTTTGTCAATTGGATTATGCTAATACATAGTCGGGCCTGTGTACAAGTGGCAGAACAGTTAACCAATTCATATAAATATTTTCATCAACAGCACCATTTTGTTCTGCTTAATTATCGGTTGTGTTATGCCCTGGGCCAGGCAATGTAGATACAGGAAGAAAAACATTTAGTTTGGAAAATAAGGGAAAAGCATTAAAGTGTTATATATTTTAACTTGTAGTGACTGTGTTTAACAGTACATGGGAGGAATGAATAATGCCATTGGTCCTGTGGTTAGGAGGATTTATTGCTGTATATTTTCATATTTTATGGTTGAAACTCCCCTGTCTGTAATATTTTAAGTTATTTCTTACTTTGTTGAGTAATGACCTTACCATGTATGTTTTTCCTGCAAAGCTTCTGTTTCTGGGCGTCACTGTGGCCATTAGGAGGTACTGGTAACACTGCAGGATGGCTCCCTCAGCTCTGTTGAAACCCAATCTGTCAGGCTGCTTTTTCTCTTGTGCTTGCTCTAGGCTACTACATTCACCCACTTCCTCAGCAGAAAAGCTGTCACCCTCACATCCCTCACCCTTAAAAAAGCTGAATTCTGTCATTTCTTGTTTTGTTTAAGCATAATGAATTTTTCTAGTCCTTCATTACCACAAAATGTGAAAGGTTTCATATTAATTAATGCATTAAATTTCGTCAAAGTTATTACCTAAATTTGTCCAGTCATACCAATGTAAAATCAGTGTGTACTGAGTGGTTATTACTCAGGTGTACTGAGTCGTTCTTTGTGTTTTCATCACTGGCAGATTGTGTCATCAGACTGCAGCCCTGATCTTTTCTTGGTATTACCTAGCAGAGCTTTATTTGAGAATGCAAATGTCAGAATTAGTTGGACTGGACATTAAACAGTCATTATGCTACCAGCTCTCTGCTACAGAGTCTCTGTGATGTCTGAGAAAACTGCAGGTAGTTGTTTGGAGAATTCACATCAAGCAATTAGGAATATGCATGTCCTGCCCAGGTGCCACCGCTCACCAAACCAACCTATTTTCATTAGGTTAGCATCCTTTTACTTGTGAGAAAGGGACAACTTGGAAAAATGCCTGGTCTTGATTCTCCTGACTTTGCTCGGAATTCATAAGTGAAAAATGCCCCCCCCCCCAAAAAATAATTATGGGATTCCTAATACAGGGGTTTATTGTGCTTTAATAACACTATCCTGTATATATGTATAAAGACCCATGTTTTCAATGTATGGGTGCATGTGTGTGCTCATGCAATGAAAGTTGCTTATGTTTAAGTGAACACACAGGTATCTCAGTAGTTTAATGGACTTGGAGAGATACATTTAAGGCAGCATGTGCATAGCTTTGAGTAAAACAGGACTTTGCATCTGAGAGGAAAGGAGAGCCCTTCAGATTTATAAATACGTCCAGGATTTTTTTTAGACCAAAAACTAATATGTCGGGGACCTCCTCTTATTTACGAGCCCATAAGGAAGGCAGGGGTCAGTGGTATTGAGCCTACACTTTTATGGAATGCAGCTCTAGTTTTTACTCTTTTATGGTGTCTCAACACAAAGCTAATCTTTCCTAACATGTTGGATATATGTAAATATATCTAATATGTCCTCCTGCGTGCATTTTTGGGCCCTTGTAATTAGGTTTGCTTTTGTGTGTCTTTGTGTACTTACGTTATGGGTTAGTATGATTCTCATGTGTTAACCTGTGTGTTTTATAGGTTATGTCCAAAGTCTGATCAGACGTGTGGTGAACAACGTGAACATTGTCGTGAACAACCTGATCCTTAAGTATGTGGAAGATGATATTGTGCTATCAGTCAACATCACCTCAGCAGAGTGCTACACTGTGGATGATTTATGGGAAAGGGCCTTCATGGACATCACTGGTGAGCAGTAGCCCCTTACATTCCTTGGTAATTAGATTAACTAGTAAATCTACTGAGACAGTAATCTGTATAGTAAACATTTTAATTTATTAGTTTAAACTAAGGCCAAACAGACATATCAAGCAAGTTTAAAAGTTGCTGTTTGTTTAAATGTGCAATGCCAGCTGCCAAAGAAGTCTAATTTTTAGACCCTTGGTAAACCCCAGTACTTGAGAGGACGATATAGTATGCACAGTGCACAGTGACACAAAAAGAGCTAAGTTTTCATACCCAAAAAATCAATAAAGCCTAAGATTTTTAATCTTACACATTTACACATGTATGTAGAACAGCATAAAATAGCCTGTTTCCTTTAGGCCTTATGCTCATATGCATATTCTGTATATGTTGTCTATAAATTCTGTCCCCCTTACTACTAACTAGAGCTGCACAAGTAATCAAATTTTAATTTCGATCGTGAATTTGGCTTCCCACAATTAAATGAACATTATCGAGTGATATTGAAAATGTGTGTGCCGCCAATAGAACTCTGCAAAAGCAAATCAAGCTCTCCCTAAATCACCTCCTGACCACATGCCCTTTTGTACCACTCACAGCTGCTCCCTGCATTGTGCAGCTTGAAGTTTCCTGGACTAGTCTGGGCGAGTAACACTGCGTTAAAAGACAGATGGACAACAGTATTCAAATGTCTGGCACATCGGAAGGTGGAGAGTTTGTCCCTTAAAGCAGATCATCATCCATTGTTTAGAAATACTTTGGATTTAGTGCACATGATGTTAACCAAGAACAAATCATATGCAAAGAGTGCTGTAGAGTCGTGTCTACACTTTAAAGTAACGCAACTAACTTATTCAGCTGCCTGAAAACACACCACAAACTGCAGTATAGTGAATGCTTGAAGGCCAAGAAAAACAGTGCAGTGGTTGCTAACATGAATCATCCAACAACTACTCAGGCATTCATAAAGCGAGCTTGTAAAGTGTGTCTGCATATCCATCCACTCACAAAGACGCACTGAAATCACCAACACAATTGCATTCCATTAGGCCAACAGTACATGTCCAATAAACACAGTGAATAGTGAAGACTTCAGGAAAATGGTCAACTTACTGAGCAAAAGATATGTTATATCCTCACACAATTATTTTTCCAAAGTTGCAAAACCTGCACTGTATGCAAAATGTCGCAGGGGAAATGGAGAGAGATCTCACAGCTGTCGAGTACTTCAGTACGAGTTTTATTCACACCCATCACTGAAGTACAATAAATGGAGTGAAAGCTTTGTATTTTACTTTTAGGAGATGCACTTAGCAGGTGAATAAACAACTTATTTGGCTGCAAAAATATTTTAATTAACACTATACAGCACAATGTAAAAGTGAAAGCAGTGGCCTGTTGGTTTAATTTTGTGTTAAATTTTGGTACAATTTCTTGTATTTATACATTTTATTTTTCTTCTGAGAGATGAACTGAATTTTGGTGAATGTGGAGGGCCGTACTCCTGTGACGGACTGGCGATCTGTCCAGGGTGTGCCCTGCCTCTCGCCCTGTGGCAGCTGGGATGGGCTCCAGCCCCCCCCGCGACCCTGAGTTGGATAAGCGGAAGAGAATGGATGGATGGATGGAGGAGGGCCGTATTTATTTTGGTGCAAAGATTTGTACATTAGCAGGACTGCAGCACAAATGGATGTGAAAGCAGTGTTATGTTTACGTGACAGTGCAATAAAACATTTTTGTCAATCAACAAATAATTGTAACAAATAATCGTGATAATCATTATGGCCATAATCATGCTACCCTAATACTAACCATGAATATTTCAATTAATTTAGAATTTTTCAGCACTGTCAAAGGATCTGCCTCTGTCATGGAGATTTGTCTTTTCACACATTTCAGTCATCTTCTGGGTGTGTTTGCGGTATAAAATCAATTACTTTTGTTTGTGTCTCACCACAACATTGTTAGTCTATAGCCATTCACTTTTTGCAGTGCTATTTGGATTAGTTCATCTTATGGGTTAGTCAGCCTTTTTAAACTTGAAGTACCATCATAAATTGAAGAGAATATGGGATTCTTCACAGGGGGGCTAGAAAGTCTGTATCAAAAGAAAAGTCATGAAGTAGTCATTAACAGTAATTGTTATCATTGAGGTACTAGGAAGAGGAAGAGGAGGTGCTCTTCTAAAATATGAAGCAACTAGTGAATATGTAATAGTTACTGGCACTGTTTAGACAGTGAGATAATTCTGGGAATAGGTCCTGTTATCATTCTGCCAGGGCTAAGTGAATCAGTGTCAAGTGAGAACTTGATGATATGTGGTCAACCAAGATACACACACATACACACCACACACACACACAAACTCTCTGAGTGCTATTTTTTTTTTAAACTAGATCACTGGTAATGAGAATTTACTGTCAGGAGCTGCTCTTTGTTAGTGTGTGTATAATTTCACTTGTTTGTTTTTATAGATACCTAAATTAATTTTTATTGTCTCTTTCTTCTCTTGCTTTTCTCTTTGTGCAGCTCCAGAGCTGGTCCTAAGAAAACTGATCAACTTTGCCGACTGTACTGTGTGTTTGGACAAACGGAACGCTAGTGGCAAGATCGAGTTTTACCAGGACCCGCTCTTGTACAAATGCTCTTTCAGAACACGCCTCCATTTTACATATGACAACATCAACTCTAAGATCCCATCTGTCATAAAAGTGAGCAATCCTGCAATTTTAGGAATAACTCTATAACTGCCATGGTTTCACCAAAGCTCAACTACAAGCTAAAGCTCAAGAAAGTGTTGGGGGTTAATGTGATTTCATTTTGCTATCGTCTGAACATGCCATATGATGGAAAAGTTTACATTTCTACGGTTTACAGTTGTCAAAGGATAATGTGGCTGACTTTTGTTGGGGCAGCTGTTCTCAAATCAATAACAGGATAATGACTAATATCAGTCAATTGTTGTAATCCAGTGACGTTAGATATATGTGGAATTTAGCTGCTTGTTTTGGGAAGATTTCCCTTCCTACATGAAAATCTAAGGTAACACTATAATGATCTAAGATGACTCAAGTACCATCAGCATTAGACTGTTGAGTCAAGTGCTGTCTCCCTTTGTGTTGTAAAGGTAGGTTCGAAATGGCTATCCCTAAAAAGTAAATAATATTCCTACTTTGAGCAGTTTAATCAACATTTATTCATGAAATGTCAACCATTTTGTGCAACAGCGAACACGTAGGCTAGACAATTATTTCCTGTCTCTTATTTCCTGTCCTGTCATACATACTTTCCTAACTAAAGAATTATCACAGGCCATCACAATATTTTTTTTATGCATTGCAAGAAAAGGCTGGAAAAGTAAGTGGTACTGAGAAGAAATACCTGGAGGAACATTTTGCAGCTAATTAGGTTTTTATTTACATTTTACACAGCATCCCAACCTTTTCAGAATTGGATTTGTGGTAGATGGTTATTTATGTAATCAGATCTAAACTATTTCTGATGGAAGAAATAACAAAAATAGGTAATAAGTAACAAATCTTTTGCAGAAAATATATATATATATTTCTTCTCTATAAAGCCACGTTTCAAATATATTTCAGTCCCATTTATTTTTTAAACCTGCCTTCTTACTAGGCTGCTTTGAAATAGAACCAGCTCATTCCCATCTACAAAACGTAAACGCTAACCTTTGTAGTTTAGTAGTGTTTATTATTTTTTCATGGTGTAACATGGTGTAAGTGTAACATTTATTTATTTATTGTGGAGAGCATGAAGTTGTTGGATTGAATTGGGTTGAATTGTTTTTATTATTAAATGCCTCATCTTCATTCCTGTCATTCTGTCCTGTACATCTACTTTCACTCAGAGTGTAATTTATAGTTTGTAGCTGTAGACCATCATATAGCTTTGTTCAATAGGAGCAGAAATTGAATCTAAATAAACTAAACTAATTTCAAAATGTAAATTATACCTCACTCTTTACTTTGTTTTTTCAGATCCATACCATGGTGGAGAGCCTGAAATTGTCAATTACCGATCAGCAGCTACCCATGTTTATACGAATCTTAGAGCTGATTATTGCTCTTTACTATGGGGAAATTGGAGGACACAAAGAGGGTGAGGGTGAAGAAGGCATTGGCCATGCAAGGGATTCTGGAGCAAGTTTACCTGGTGAGTGAGGTTTCTTAGGGAAAGCAACAATATTTCTCTTTCTAACCCTTAGATTATTTTGTCTGTGTTTTATGTTTAAAAATAAAAAAATTTCTTTTAGTAGTTAATTTAATTTAAATTTTAGACCTGATTGCTAGCAACAGCTAAAACTTGCATATCCAAGTATATTGCAGTAAGTAAGATAGGTAGTGGGTTGCATGTTTTTCTCTTTGTATATTTCAGTGTCTTAGGATGGTTCTTTTCACCATAACATGTATGAATCAAGGGATATACAAGGCAAAAACAAAAAAAAAAGTTTTCACTGTAATGGTGACATTTTCCTACAGCCATTATTCTGCTTTATCAAAACTGATTTCATTGCAATGTTTGCATATCAATATGGTTCCTGTACAGCATGTTCATCTCATGTTGCCTTATTTTCTTTATTCTTTTCGGGGGCTTTGTCTTTTTATATGTTGCTGTTATTCCTAAACGGGACATTTAACATTGCTTTGACCATGGTGTGCGCTCCTCCTGCTTTTTCCACAAACAAAATCTGGAGCGTATAACTCGATACAGACCATTGTCATCAGGCCTGATCACCTCCATGTGGTTGGAAGCAGGAGAGAGAAGGATAAAGGGAAGAAACAAGGTTGAATCAAACACAGGCCCACCTCTATCTTTCTAATTGGAGCACATACTAAATCAAACTGCTTACATGCAGCTGTGAAACAAAACACATAAATGTAGTTGGTTAAAGGCAGACACTCAGATGTATACACTTGAACACTCACAAAAATGCACTCATTCACATAGAATATACAGTATACTTTGAATAACTGTGGTTATTTTAAAAAAATCATTTTTTCCCTAAACATCCATCTCTTCAAATGCTCATCCTTATCCCTGCCAAATAGAGCAGTATGAAGTGTCAAGTCCCGCTGGGCTAAATCAGCCTCTCTAGCACCAGGAGCAAATTATGGTGCAGTAGAAGTAGTGGGCAGAGGGGAGCGTAGACAGCCCAACACACAGCCCTTTCCTCGCTCCCTCTAACTTGCTCCCTGCCTCTTGGCTTGGAACTTTCACTGCAAGTTGGCGCAGCTTCGAGTTCAGTGTCCAATGCCAGATGTAAGAGTCGGTGTCATGCTACTGCTATGCAGAGCCTCTGAGAATGAATTAGTATCCCATCACAAAAATATACAAGAGGGGACCAGCTCTTGGAACCTGAGCACCCCCAGATCTTGTTATGCTGGAAGTAATCGACAGAGTGAAGAAGCTGGAGGGGGCAGGGGGCAATTGTGTGTATATGCACTGTAATAAGTAGGTGTGTGTGTGTGTGTTGAGAGGGGTCTGAACATGTTCATAAACATGATTTTCTTTGTATGCATTTCAGATTTATGAAATAAACCTGTTTTTTTTTTCCTGAAAAAATAAAAATAAAATAAAGCTAAAAATAATTTATTCTTTCTAATGACAAAATATAATTTTCCTAACCAGGACAGACAGCCTCTACCATACATTGAGTCCGAGCACTACACTTGTAGTGACTGACTTGGCTTGCATGCATATTTATTGTTCATGGGTTATAGTTTGTAGGAAACAGTCATTGTTACATGATTGCTGGAACATGATACCAGCATTGTACATAGTACTTCATAACATTCATTGATTTCCCATAGGCTACTTGAGTCTTGCTGCATATTCTGGTTCCACTACCCTGTATGTGTGTTTCATTTATTTACTCTTGCTTTGAGTTGGCTTTTGTAACTGATACTGTTGCACTGATTGAATTTTCATCGGGTTTTTTTTTTTTTTTCAGAAAATGAGGTTTATTTGTGTGAGGGTGTATATACGTGGTAAAAAGATTGAGTTGAGAGTAAAGAATCAATTCTGTATCTACTGTGTAATGTGTTAATAAGCCATGACTTAAGTGGTCCTTTCTAGAAAAATTTCAAAGGGAATATTAATTTTTCCCACATGTGAAGGTGTTTTTCTTTTTGCCAATTATTGAAGTGGAAAAAGCCTTGTAATGTGTTTATGTGCCCATGATTCACTGTAGCTGCATGTTGTTTGTTTGAATCTTTCCCTTTTAGGTGAGAGCCAATGTCTCATTAATGAATAGGCTTGTTAGGTTAAGATTGTGCGATACTTGTGTGTCACTAACCAAAACAACCTTTCGGTCAGGATTACATGGCTAGTGTTCTTACTGTCTGAAATTCAGTGAAGTCTGTGAAACACTAAAGAATTAAGCGGTTGGAAATGTAGATGACTAACATGCTTGACTGGACCAGCTGGTCACGGCAGTGAAAGTTGTATGGTTTCAACAAGTATGTGAAAAATTATGAACCGAGGACTGTAGCTGCTGAAGTGTGGCAGGGTGTGTACCTCTCTGTGTAGCATACATGAGCCCCTAGACTTGTTACGTTCATCCAATATCATATGTACGTGTGGATGGGACTTGGTGTTTAGTGTTTGCTTTGTAGGAGGGTTCGCCTGTCCTTTGAGGTGTGCTGGATGGAATGGACCTTCACACAGAAATCTGCCAGAAAACACAGGCTGTGTCAGTGTTAGTAACTGCAAGTATAGCGCTCTCATGATATTACACTGACATGACAGGGTGCCTTTTTAACCATTGTTTCACTTTTTAATATTACTGTGAAGATATAATGGCCATTGAATTTATTTGTCTGTGCACATGGATGAAAGTACTTTTTGTCTGGCTTTGTGTTAATTTATGTTTTTCTGCTATTAGAGTTAAAATAGCTTTTAAAATATGATGTTAATGTCATGCTGGTAGCCTTTGACTTGCAGAAATGATGTGTATATGTTTGCATGTACAAGTTCAGGAAAAAAAATACATCATTATGGATGCATTGCACTGTGGCATGTATTTTTTTTGTGTCAGTGGTTATCTTGTTAAGCTTAGCTTGAGTATGAACGCCTATGCATGTGTACCTAAACACCCAGACAATCAGTAGATAGGAGTAGCCTTTGCTGAGTGGTCAGGTAACAGTTCACCTCTCCCTCTATAAACATGGAGGGACATCTACTGGCCTGTGAGAGCACTACCTTTTCTTACTTCTACCCTTTCACCGTCCCAGTGTCACTGAGCGGTTCCCTCTCTCAAACACCCAGTCCCTCCCTAGCTCAGACATGCTCTGCTGCTTAAAGACTTTGGACTAGAAGAAGCTAAACATGGTGCTGACTGTCATGCAGTGTATCTGAGCTCTACTTAAGGATATATGGACATATGTTCATAAGTTCATGTGGCGCTATATTGTTAGTTAGCAGACATTGATTGTACTCACAGAACAGGGATATTTCACACCTGTGTGGTCATAGTGCTCAACTCCAAGGCAGCATACATTCTGGCCAGGCTACATCACTCTTTGGGAATTTTTCACTCACTTCTTTGGCTTAATACTTCAAAGTGTCCTTAAGCTGGTCTGTTTTGATCACTTGATTGGTAATTGTGCTTTTATTTTGATTGCCTTGTAATTCAAATGTAGGCTTCGTCAGGCTGTGACGTGAAGTGAAAGAGCTTAAGTTGTTAAACTGACACCTCAAAGACTTCCTTGAGTAAAGACAAAAAAAGAATGAGCGATAGAATCAGACAGGGAGATTGGGATGGAAAGAGAGATAAAAAAGCCATAACATGGGATTTCCAGCTGCCAGTTCACAAAGTGAAAGATTTAATTAAAATATGTCATAATTTTCACCGCCTTAGCCTCTGGGATTCCTAAGTTGTGACCTCACGGACAATATTGTTTTCTCGTAGAGGACATGAGGCCACAAGGAATGGAATTACACATTCTTGTGTATTGACATCAGCTTCCTCTATCCCAATGTGTATGGAAACATACATGATGGGACCAGTTCAGGGGTCAGGATCAGGAATGGATGGCTGCATGGTGGTTTTTACTCCTCAAATGGTAATCTAAGAAAAAGGTGAAGACCACCAACTTGTCAATATGCGGATTTCCTACAAAGTAGCCAGTTCTTTAGTGAACCCCACCCCATCCATCCCAACTTATATTGTGCAGTTCCACAGTTGACTATTGCTAACTTTCACTTATTCTCCTCGCCAAGCTGGGTTTATGCTAGTGGCTCGTAGCTACCTGAACTCCCGCATGGCCTACATTTTAGTCTTTTGGCTTTTTATCAAACATGTGACCTGACCGCTCACATCAGTGAAGTTGGTCTGTGCTGTTGGGTCCAGCGCAGACTGCCTTGACCAGGTTGGGTCCAGTCAAAGCCTCCTCTGTCAGGATGCTGGCTGACAGCCTTTGCCCTCTGGCCTCTGTTGGAATGAACTTCCTCTCACTCTGTGGAATTCATGCAGCAGTGAGTTCATGTAACCCACAAATACTTACACACCTGCCTGCTGGAGCATTGGCAGAAACTACTGTGAAACTTCCTTGTTCTGTACTGTTTTTGTGTATTCCATTGACAGCTGAAACAACTTGGTTGAATTAAAATGCCCTGAAGGGAAGGATAAATTAATTTAGTTTGCTGCACTGCATACAGACACTTCCATTATTAACAGTTTTCCCTCTCTTTCACCGGTTTGTACTCAGAAACTGCCACTATAAATTGATTTATCTGTTGGAGTAAAAGCGTGCTAAGAAGGAAAGTGAGTGTGTTTACCTTTTTACGTGACTGTTTTTTACTGCAGTATACATTTGGCAAAAGTCAAATTTTTATTTATTTTTTTATTAATGTTTGTTCTTTTATGGAATCCTATTTTGGATGATTGATTTTTTTTTTTTTTTTTTTTTTTTTTTTTTTTTTTTTTTTTTTTTTTTTTTTTGTCTGTATGTATGTCCTTGTAAGGTTGGAAGTGTGGAGTTTGGTATTGTAACTGTCTAAAATTTATGTTAAACACCTGTAAGAGTCAAAGTAGACATTTGGGCACTAGATTTGACTCTTTTCCCGTAGCTATTTCAGCTGCAGTAAAATCATCTGATTATGTTTCCCTGATATCTGATTAAGACTTTTATCCCCTTCAGGAATGGATGTAGATATGGAAAGGCGCAGTTCTAGCCAGGACCTCTACATGATGTCTGGTAATCCTGATGAAGCAAACCAGGGTTGGGTGTCCTGGGCTTGGTCCTTCGTTCCAGCCATTGTAAGCACAGAGGAAGAAGGGGAGGATGGTCTCTACCAGCAGAGAGAGACAGGAAGCATCCCCAACAGCTCCCAACACCACACACCCAAAGACCCAATTGTTTCCATAGGCTTCTACTGCACCAAAGCTTCTGTTACCTTCAAGGTAAATTAGATGTTTAAAAAAAACAAACAACATCATGGATTACAGTTATTTTTCAGTGCATTTATACTGATGAAGTTACAAATGAAACTCTATGGTCCCAGCAAGCAAAGGTATTTTTAAAGATAAAAGGTTGCAGAATTTAATAAAAAGAATACCTTTTCAGCTACTAAGCACATGAATGGATTGAGCATTCATTGTGCTTGTGTTTAGCCTGTGACACCGCCGCTTTGTGTGAGATGGCAGCAGTCCATTTACCATTT
Source organism: Heterochromis multidens (assembly GCA_015108495.1). Taxonomy (NCBI): domain Eukaryota; kingdom Metazoa; phylum Chordata; class Actinopteri; order Cichliformes; family Cichlidae; genus Heterochromis; species Heterochromis multidens. The sequence goes on along the minus strand of VUQS01026678.1, from coordinate 83,863 downwards.
AGAAGAAAGAAAAGATTCAATTAAATACCAGCTAATTCTAGAAGTAAATATCGTGCCGTCTATAAGAAAAAAACAAACAAAAAAACCTAAAGATGACAAGAGATTGGCTTCTGCAACAGTATAATGATCCTAACCACGCCTCAGTAGCCACAAGCTGAAGGTTTTGGAATGACCTTCAGTCTTCCCAACGAAATATCACTCAAAAGAGAAGTGCATGCAAATTGGCCCAAGAATACGGAATTGGAAGCATTTGAAATAAGAATGGGAGAAAATCCCCTAAACAAGAAATGAAAGACTCTTTGCAGCTACAAAAAGCATTTACAAGCAAGGATATTTGCCAGAGGAGGTTTTACTAAGTACTGACCATGCAGGGTCATAGACTGTATGTAACCCGTTGATTTCTGCAGTTTCAATTTCAAAGCCTCAGTGTAAGCTGTGTTGGCTTTTTTGGAGCCAAAGTGACCCTATTTTGATGTTGCATTCATAAACTGTATGAGTGCAATGCACAGACTCTGATACTGGCTAATTAGTGCTGAGTATAGTCAAGTAAAATACTAGAATTTCACTGGGCAGAAATGAAGCACAAACTGCTTTATGATCCATACCACACAGGAAGCTGTATTATTTTCAAGATAATTCCATTAAAATACTCCAAATGGCACCAACAGTGCAAGCAGGGTTGAGAGGTCTATTTCAGTGACTTGAATTATTGAAGGTGAGGCCTATCAGACAGCTGCCTGTGACTACAGCTGCCTGTGTTGGCACACCTGTCAAGCAGCCACAACCCTAACTTTAAGCGTTATCAGTGTCTGCATCTATTTTTTTTTTTTTTTTAAACATCACCCTCCGTGTAGTTGTTACAAAGAGAGAAAATATCCATAGAGCCCAAAACCATATTCTGTTCCGTTTTCGCTGTGTAATAATGCTTTTACTGCTGTTAAGTTGGGCATTTTAACATGGAAGTCTAGGGGGGCTGACTTGCTTGTGGACCTTAAACTTCATGCATTCTGGATATGAGGTCATCTTTTACTTTCCCAAGCCAATGTAAAAGAACGAAACTGGGTAGATGCTTTTATCATTTCTACGTTTATAATGTCTTTGTATAAGAATTTTTTGTCTTCACTGCATTATTGTCACTCCCAGCGGCCACCACACACTTGCATTTTTTAATTTTATGGTCAGTTTCAGTTTGAGTCTCAAAAACAGCTTGATCCTCAGGAAGCCCCAGTCCTCTTTGTGTCTCTGTGTGCGGTATAGGGGAGGGCAGTATAACTGCTAACTGGCGTCTCGGGTCACATTAATGTTTTAAACATTATACATGGTATGATGACTATTCAGAAATGGACCCCAAGCTTTAATCCTGCCTGCTCACTCAGAATAGTTGGAATTCATCTGTGTTTCCTGTCAGATTCAGGCACTTCAGATCACATTACTGGTCTTGTGTGTGTGCATGCATTTGTGTGTGAGAGAGTATATTACTTGACGGTGTGTGATCAGTGAAGGGGAGGTATGTCTCAGGCCAAACAGACCTTGGTGTTTTTCTAATAATGTTTAAATTGTTCCTGTATTGTTTGAGTTCTTTTAATCAATTAATTGCCTCTCGTCTGGAATAATTGCAGACAGCTGAAAGGATGGTTTTTAAAGCGTTCTTGTCTCTTTCCTACAAGGAAGTATTTAGTATGAAGGAATTTCATGTCTTTGAACAGCCACTGCTTGAACCTGAGTTTGACATGAATGTGAAATCAGAGAGGTATTTTTAGATTGCTGACGCATTACTCCTCAGATCTCTTTGATTAGAAAAATTGGCAGTGTAATTTAATGACTTTTACTCACATAATGCATAGTTTAGTACTGACCATTTGTTCCCCTCTTTTACTTTTGCACACTTGCCAAACTCTCATTACATGCCAGACCTCATGCCATTTTTCATTTGAAGAAACTTTGTTTCTTTATATTGTTTCTCTTATTTATTGAGCCAATAGTAGAATTCAGGTGCTTCCACAGTCAGTTTTTTAAACTATTCCTTCATGATAGATCCATGTTACAATGACAGTAAGACAGCTACCCCAATATTCACGGTCACTGTTTTTACATTTCAAAGGTACCTCATAAAGAATCATTTGATTGTGTGACTCCCAAAGCCTTATGTTTGAATTATAATAAATGGGACTTTAGAGGGAAGATGTTGGCAGCAGCAGCTTTATTTATTTGTGTATGTGCTCCAATGCTATGCTGCTACCCCGCCTTCTGTCAGCTGTGTTATTTCAGACCAAGGTACAGTCAGAAATGCCCCACCAGTCTAGATTGAGAAATTCTATATTCTTGTTGGATGCACCAGGATGCATCAGGTTTGTCTGTTGATTTGCACTGATTTACTGTCAGTGCCACTGTACACTGATGTGGTCAGACAGATCTTGCCATTACTCCCTGGGGCCCTTAGGTTGGGGTCAGGTGGTCCCTGCACATGATTAAATCATCAGAATCGAAAAAAGGGGAAGGGAATGAGGGTGAGAGAGTCTGCTCCATCAGTATGGGTAATAGGGCACAGCTGCTTTTTGCTCTACACCTGCTTCCTGTTGAATGGGTTAGGGTCTGCACATTCTGCACTACACCCACTGTTTTGAAAGTAGCCAACCTCAGAAGCATTGCATTGAACCCTTCTCACCCCAGCCAACTAGTTTTGACCAGGTGTTCACTCTGTCTGCTGACTGTCATGCAGTGTATCTGAGCTCTACTTAAGGATATATGGACATATGTTCATAAGTTCATGTGGCGCTATATTGTTAGTTAGCAGACATTGATTGTACTCACAGAACAG
>VUQS01026678.1:55508-69148 GCA_015108495.1 Heterochromis multidens | reverse complement strand
TTACCATGTGAATGTTACTTTGACACATACCACCTACCTAAGCATTGTTGCAGACCATGTACACCCTTTCATGGAAACGGTATTCCCTGATGGCTGTGGCCTCTTTCAGCAGGATAATACACCCTGCCACAAAGGAAAAAAAAGGTTCAGGAATGGTTTGAGGAGCACAACAACGGGTTTAAGGTGTTGACTTGGCCTCCAAATTCCCCAGATCTCAATCCAATTGAGCATCTGTGGGATGTGCTGGACAAACAAGTCCAATCCATGGAGCATCTGACACACCTGAACCAGGAATTACTACCTGAGTCACAAAAATGCATTTTTGTGTGCAGGGGGTTTCTGCTTGGGAGATTGTGTTGAGAAAGTTTAGCACCTTCTGGGACTGACAACCTGAACAGAACTTAGGCAGTGCCTCTTGGGTAGGAGGACTGAAGCTTTTTCTTCCTGGGCAGCAGGTCCCTCTGAGGTTTATCTGGGGTAGAGAAAGTGCACGCCTGTGAGAACTGGCTGTGAGCTTGGCCTTCATATTACATCTGGGGAATGATATCATGCAGAGCCTCTGTCTGCTTCTTCCTCAGCTCACATTTAGCCTGAATGGCTTTGAGAGATTTCCCAAATAACCCATCAGCAGACACTGATTTGGCCAAATAAATGGCCCTGTCCAGGACATCTTAGAGGGCCAGCCACAGATGCTGCTGTGCCACTACTATTGAAGCCATCCCTCTGCCCAGGGAAAGTTCTGCACAGTGGGACGCACAGAGAATGTAATCCATGGTGACTCTGACCTCTTTAAGGAGAGGTGTCAGTGTGTTATCTGGGGGAACCAGTGACAGAGCTCATGGTGCTGGAAGTGCCCACCTGAGCATGATAAATCTTGTTCACTTGAGATGTGGAAAATCTGCACTGCTTGGACTCAAGAGTTGAGTGGTTGCAGGACGGGTCTAGATAAGCCGCCAGGGACGACTCCATAGGAGGTGGGTTGACTAAGCCAGCCTCTTTCATATCATCCAGCTTCAGATACTGTCCATAGCCGGGCGCAGGGTAGACAGTGGTTTGTTCCATGACATGGTTAGCTCAGAGACACAATCTGGGAACAAGGGCAGGTGATTTTTGACTGTCATGGGCTCCGGAGGAAGGAAAAATCCTGCGAACTGTGACGGTTTCTGAGCTGGTGGAAGAGAGGGCCACTCCACACTGGGCTCATGACATGCTCTCCTTCTCATTCTCTGACAAACACTGGACATCAGCCTGGACATCCGTTATGTCATTGTCATCCATGTGATCGACTAGCTCAGGCAGAAGCTGGCCAGCTCTCTTGCATGGTTCTGACTTGCGCTTGGCTAACCCATCAACTTTCCCAGCACTTTCTCCATAAACACCACCTGTCTTTCCAGGGTTGAGCACCAGCGCTGGCAATAAAATGTACACGCTTCGGGCTCAGTCTACACTCTCCTAGCATGGACAATCCCCAGGCAGACGGGGCACGCCTTGTGCTGGTCCTTGTCAGCAAAGAGAAACCGCACCCCTGAGGACAGGGGCGAACAGAACATTTCTGCTTTGCTTGCTTCAGTTTGGTGCTCATATAAATATGCAAAGCATAAAAAAGGCTGCACAGGAAAACTCGAAATTAGTTACCTGCACACAAACTGAGTGGTGGTGGCTAACACCAACATGGGCAACACCAACAGTGCTAACTAGCAGTGGCTAGCTAGCCCAACTTGGCGTCGTTCTTAGGTGTTCTTAGCGAGGTGAAGAGCGTAAGAACTGAGGGATGACTGGGATGACAGGGGTGCAGGCGGGGCTCTGCATATGTCATCAGAGGTCCTCTGCCTTAAAGGCATGAATAGAGGTGTCTTCAGCCAGGACACATGGGGGCATGATATCCCATACTATATGTGTTGTACTGAGTGAAAGCGCCTGAAAAAGAACACATTTAATATATTTTTTTATTTTTGATGCTGACATGTAAATGATTTCAAAGTTTTAGGAATTTTTAAATATTTATGAACAATTTATGGTATGAGTAAAATGAAGAAAAAATATTTAGCAGTCAAATGTTAGCAAATTTATGACACTGACTACGTTACTGTCTTGTCTAATTATCTTAAGTTACCTTAAAATGTATCCCTTTAATTACAGCATGATTTAAATGACAATAAATAATCAAAGCATTAAGTGTTGTTCATTGAAAGAAGGAAAAGCAACTTCATCAACGATAAGGAATTTTCTATATATAAGGAAGCAAGCCATCCAGTCTGCACAAGTACTGACAAAAGAGTGCTGGGTTTTTTTTGTAGCCCAAGTGGACAATTAAATGTTACTCAGAAGAGGAATCAAGGCCAAATGCTAACAGTGGGCTAAGACATGCCAGCAAGTATATATTGTATTAAAATCTCCTTATTGGTAAATAGATTGATTCTTATATAGCACTTTTCTACTCTAGCGGAGCACTTAAAGCGCTTTATGCAACATGCCTCATTCACCCATTCACGCAAGCACTTTTTCTATGCTTAAGTGCTTTCTATCTAACATTCACACACATTAACACTCCAATGGATGCATCAGAGAGCAACTTGGGGTTAGTATCTTGCCCAAGGATATTTGGCATGCAGACTGGAGCGGCCAGGGATCGAACGACCAACCTTCCGATTAGTAGATGACCTGAGCTACAGCCACCCCACATTACTGATGAATCCAAGTTTGAAATTTCTGGCAGTGAGAAAAGGTGGATGTAAGAAGATGAACAGGAGAGAGAAGAAGTGGTTATGTAAAGCTGATATTACTGTTTGTAAAGAAAAATGTAGTATTGAAATGAATGCAAGGTAGAAGTATTTTCACCTGGGGCATTGGGCCTCGTTTTGGCTTGCACAGCAACATGATCAGTCTGTGATGCTTATTGTCACTTTTAATAATTGTTCCACCTTTTCTATATTTTCAACTGTCCAGGCAGCACCAGGTCTGGTCTCTGTGCCAGACTTTCAGCCGGTGCGCCCGCTACCTTCAGTGCAATTCCAAGTGGAAAAGGTGAATTTTGAACACTCTGTGCCAATGTATGCTCCAGAGCTGGTAACCACTGTCAGCAGTCTCAGCCAGCCTTCTGACAACCTGCTACATCACTGCTATGCACACCTCTACCTCAAGGTGAGTTTGACACTATAGTATTCCCCAACCGGGCACGGCAGATGGCTGCCCCTCCCTAAGCCTGGTTCTGCTGGAGGTTTCTTCCTGTTAAAAGGGAATTTTTCCTTCCCACTGTCACCAAGTGCTTGTTCATAGGGGATCGTCTAATTGTTGGGGTTTTCTCTGTATTATTGTAGGGTCTTTACCTTACAATATAAAGTGCCCATAAGGCGACTGTTGTTGTGATTTGGCGCTATATGAATAAAAGTGAATTGAATTCAGATTAAGAAAACTTTCTTTTCCCTCATTTTTGTTGCCATTAGGGCACAGTGGATTCATTTATTATTATTTTCTACTATTCCATTGCACTGCTAGGTTAAAGGCAATCAGGCGCATGAAAAATCTTATTTACAGTGTATGAAAACTGACCAAATCTCAGTTGCTATCAAAAAAAATAAAAAAAATCAGCCAGAAAAAGCAAAAGCATTTTAGATTGCAATTTACACTTGTTCTCTTGTTTGTTTCATGATTTTCAGCATACATAAATATGGAAAACCAATTCTGTTCCAGGACTCTTTTTCTCTTTTTTTTGCCATTTTTAATTAGCGGTGGTTTGATTCAGTGTCTTTCATTTCATTTTATTTTACATTTGTCTTACTGTTTGTCATGTTTCAATTTCACCAAAAATATGCATCTACTAATTATTACAGTATGGTTTTTGTGCAGAACAGCATGCTAATAGGTCAGTCACAGTCACACTCTTATCTTTACTTTGAAATGATCCAAGTGACCTTTTTAATGACCCTGGTGACCCTTTTTCACCTGGTCATAAAAATCTCAACACTGAGCTTCTGATGAGCACCAGTTCATCTCTGGTCTGCTTCATCTGCCAACTGATGGGATGCAAGAAACTTGTATTGCGCAGCTGTGACATTCCCTTGTTACTATAAAGCTTTTATAGTTTTAACTTCTAGTTTAAAGCTGAAAATATCAAATTCATTGTCATTGAAAGTTACAGTTGACAGTATTGTAACATGAAGTTGGGACTAAAAGACAAAGTCTTTATTCTTTATAGTTTTAAACCACAGGACAAGATTCTTTGTCACCCATGCTTTTATCAAATTGCCTAATCTGATAAGACCAGTTTTAATAACCAACAGCACATAACATTCTAGAAAATAGTATTTAATTCTCTCTAATCATGACTTCCTCAGCTGTATACAAGTGAGTACAAGTACAAGTGAGGTTTAAGAAATAATCTATGGCTACAGTAAAATACATTGAACACTTTGATTTAAATTTACATATAAATGAATTGATAATAAGCAGGTTGTAACCTCTGCTTGACAGTTTACCTGAAGTCCTTGGTTTTTCATTAAGTACATATCAAAGATTTTTTACCTAGATTTGCTAAGGAATCCAGACAGCTATTTAGGGAGTCTGGATGACAGATTGGGCATAATTTGTCATCTTTCCATTCTGGCCTGGTATTGCTTGAGTGTGTTTTTAAGGCAGGATGTTTACTGTACGTCATGCTGGTAGTGCTTATCACAGGGTCACTGCAGGGTTAACAGTTATCTGGTCAGTGGCCAAGGATCATTGTGACCAATCAGCCAGTCGTTGTCTGTAACTGCTAAGGTTCTCATTCTCCATCTGGGTTTTGGCAGTGGGATCATGACAAGGTGGAGGTCATTCTAGCTACAATTCACCCAGTTCAGGAAGTGATTTGAAAAGGGTATAAACTAAGGCTTATCTAAGTCTGTGTTTTATTGACGCTGGCTGTCAGAACTTGGGTATCTGTGTTGAGGGTAGTAGTTAGCCATTGTCTCACTTTTACATGATTTAGGCAAGAGCTTAAAGTCAGTCTGTTTGCTCAACAGGAAGCCACAGCAGTTAACAGTCATGTCAAAATTTGGTTTATTTGAAAAATGACTTAATTCTGAATGGCAAACTGCTGAATGGAGATCAGCAATCTAGTTTCCCATAGAAAGCTGCAGTGAATCTGGCTGTTTGGTGTGGGTAATTGAATTTAAGTGTGACTTTTTGTTATGTCTACATCTTTATCTAGTAATCGTCCAATTCTACTTGATATATTAGATCCTTAGGCCATTTTCCTATAATAAACAAATTATTGTTTTCCAGAGTTTTGTCTGCATGCTTGTTCATATACACAGAAAAGTGGTCTAGTACACCTTTATTTGAAGAACCTGAATGAGCCCAGTTCTGTGCATGTACTGTACAGCAGCTGGATGCTGGACAGCTCGGCCCAGCCGTCATCTCTTACCGCCAATATTAAACAGGACTTTACCACCATGTGCTATTAACCATATGTAAACATTGGGGTGGGAGTACATTATATGTGGCTTCCAGCAGCTGATAAGCTAGATAATGAGAATACGATTGTGAGACACGGCACCTGCTATAGCAAACAGCAGAGCTAGTCAGTGGTGTGTTTTTGTAGCTGTTGTTGCTGTCGTTCTAATTGTTACTGTATGTATTTCAGTACACTAATCCATAGAAGACGTTCATTATTAGTAAAGCTTTACTATGTACATCCATATATTTGTTATTGTAGCCAGATAAAGAGTGTTAAAGAATCATTATTGTGTATCCTCATTAACTCGTGCAGCTGTAGTATTGCCACTTCTGTCATGTAATCTATTATGACTCCCAACACTGTTACAGGAGAGAAAAAAAATCAGCATTTTGTAGATTTCTAACATACATATTGGATACATGATTGTTTTTCAGTGGTTCCACATTTGATGGTTTTGTCTTTCTTTTGTCTCATAGCCTGAGAAAGTGCCTATTTAAATTGTGACAGGTCAGGTAAAGGCAAATAAAGTAAAACGGGTTTAATGCCAATTCATGAGAGTAAGCCACCTTATCATTTTCTACTTCTCAAACTGTCTTTGTGTGAGGAGTACTGTGGCAGGTGTGTATACTTCTCTTTACCTCTGTCTACAGATGTTGTTCAGCAGGATAGCGTTGCAATGTCCAATATATGCTCAAAAACCTTCACAGGTGTGTAGTGAAGATCAAAATAAATGATAGTTGGGTTTGAATATGTTGGGTGTTGTCTGATCAGTGAGTAAAGTGCCTGAAGTAGTATTGGGCCAAAGGACCATTAGTCCACCAAATTGGACATTCTTTTTAATTGCCAGCCAAGATAGTATATCTGGTGTTGTTTTTACCTGGTAAAACTGTGTCTGTCATCACCTGTTCTTAGAGACACCTTCTGTCACAGGACCTACCACAGAAGTGGTTTTGAATACTTAGACTCATCTCTCTGTGGATAAATTTGGTTAAATTACACACATATTCTACATGATAAAACTGTGACCTGTGGTCCACAAGTCACTGAGATAATTAACATAATTGAACAATTACAAAATCATATAGGGTCTTGTTTCAATAGTCTGATTAAGGTAGGGGACAAAAGACAGCTTGAAATGGTTGGTTTTGCATTTCAAGGTCTAATCTTCTAGTGGGTAACAGTTAATAACAGTAACAGTTTTTTTTTTCACCCATATAGAGAGAGGTGAGAATGAATTTGGGAAACCGTGAAGGTGCATGTTGCCAGTGTTTCGCTAGTGACACAGAAATGCTAAAGGTGGAGTCAGCTAATGTGGCTAAACAACCATAAGAGCTGGACAACCTTACTCTGGTACTACCATTTAAACCAAAACTTTCTACATGCTGGAAAAATGTGGGTTATATGGCTGTCTGCATATAGATTTTTATTCAGTGTGAATTTCCTGGACAAAACCTACTGTAGGTACTTTTGAGTACTCAGGCACATTTTTGTAGGCCTGTCTATGGAGTCTTGTCAACGCAATAACGTCACAACCATGCAAGGTCAAAATGAAGGCCAAGGTCGGCTATGGGTTTGGTCTGATCTGTCTGGTGTTGCTGCTGGCATGATCCTATCGCATGATCATCTTTTTTTAATATTTATTTGTGAATTCACTTGGTGTTTGTTCTGCACAATGATGAGTTATTTCCCCTCCATCTGACTTCTTTCATAATTTCTCTCCATCTTTCTGTCTTTACAGGTGTTTGGGTTCCAGGCGAGTTTGACATGCCAGGACAAAGGATTTTTTCTACCTCTCATCCCCATCATCCCTTCCTTTAGCACTGCACTCTATGGAAAACTGATTCAGATGCCTGCATTGTGGTGAGTTTGTAGCGCTTGTATAACTGATTAAGTCTGCAAATTACTAAAAGCCCAGTGTACATGTAGGGCATATTTCAAGTTCTGACAAAAACTGAAGTTTTATTGCTCTGCCGCTCAGTGTTTGTAACAATTATGTGAGGCACAAAAAATTTCACATAATAATGATAGCATTATTTTTTAACAGTCACCAGATAATTTAATTATTTAAGATGTATGGTGTAATCATGGAGGCAAAACATGTGAAATGTTTTTAGGGTTTTTTTTGTAAAAGTTAAGGTGTGTATCTATATGCATTCTTAGGTGGGTATATGAGTACTTGGCTGTCTGTATGCAATGTGTGAGGTCAGGCACTTGTATTGTACTTTATGAAGATGTGCATTCTCTTGTGGGATGTGGATCAGAGGGTATTTAAAGTGATGAATGAGCCACTTTTTCAGCAGTCGTGGGAAAACAGAACAACAGTCATTGCGGAACAACTGCAACAGTTTCCTTACTTTGAAACACAAAAAGAAGAAAGACAGTGTTGTCTAGGGACATGAAAAAGTGTTGCTCTATCCCTTTTTTCTTTTTTTGTTGTTTACCAGACAGATGATTCATTGGCGATGTCTCTTAAAGGGAGGAAGAGACTTTAGAAGTTAACGAAAGGATATGAAGGAAAAGGAGACAAATGATGTTTAGAGTTTGGGGATGGAACAGTTGGACAAATGGAGGATTTGAGAGGTGAGAGTAGTAAAGATGGAAAGGGGGAGGAACTTTTGGTACATCGGTAAGCGCACTGTGTGGAGGCTGTAGACAGAATGGAGGGACAAATTTACAGTTCTTAATTTTTCTGTGTGTAGTGTTAATCAAGTGGCTTTACTTTTTATTATAACTAAAAATGTAATAAAAATTTGCTTACATCTTTGCTATCTATGTTAATGTCTCTCGTCACTGGCCATTAGTCATGAGATTTGATCAAAAAGTTCTGCAGCTCTGCTGATAAAAAGCTAAACCCTTGCCTTATTTAAAAGTAGCTACTATTTCCTAAAAGGTATACTTCTGCAGATGTACATGACTTCTAGCACTTCTGCTAATGTTAGATCACTTCCTGGAAGTCCCGCTCTGACTACTTGCTCATGCATATTTAATTTTCATGGAGTTCAAACTTGCATAAAGGGCAAATATCAACTTGTGTGTCAAACTTACCCAACCTTCAAGCTGAGGATCATCACTGGTGATGAGAGTTGAGTCTCTGGCTACAATCCAGAAACCGAACAGAAGTTTTTTTTCCTGTACACTGAAAATTTACAGATGTGTAACTGAGATAAAGCCCTCTGAGCATGAGAACAGTAGGGTCTTCCAGGTTATAAGTGCAACCAGGAGCATCCCTGTCATTTTTTCAACAATCATGTTGGCCACTGTGAGCTGATCTGTCAAGGGCTGTGATGGCTGATACAAAGCTTTGGACTCAAAAGCAGACTCGAAAAACAGCAGATTACTCAGAGCAAAGACTTTATTGAACACAGGGGACTTGAGCAACAGGTAATCATGAAGAGCGAGTGTCACAAGGGATGGATCCACTGAAAGAGAGGAGAAATGGGTTAATCCACTAATTCCGTACTGGTGAGAATGGAGGGAGATTGTCTTTGTATGAGAGAGACTGTGTATCTTACTTGGGAATGGAGAGCAGAGATTCTGAGGGAGAGGCAGCCAGGTGAGTGTCCAGTGGAGCGAGAGAGTGGAGAGATTAGCCCAATTTTGTCCTTTCCAGAGTCCAGAGAATAGAGGTGTGAAGGAGGGCAGGCAGGTGAGATTCTGATACGAACCGTGACGGAGAGGAGGCCAGCGTCAAGGAGCCAGAGATTACAAGGTCAACACAAGAAGAAATTACACAACAAAGCACCAACATGAAGCCAATTTACCACCAAAGGGTAGCAGACGATCTGGCAGAGAATGAGGGCTTGAGCTGGTCCTTAAATGCTGGCTCAGATGATTTGCAGGTGTGTTGGGCCAGGAGTTGAAACTGGAACTCTGCCCCGGAGGGAAGAACCTAGGTTCAGGGGACTATGTACTATGACAGTACTGTGCCCCCCCCCCCCGATGGCCGCCTCCTGGCAACTGATCAGACGCGGACCTGCGGCGAGACTCATAAAAATCAGAGATTAATGAGGGGTCTAAAATGAATGCATGAGGAACCCATGACCGCTCCTCTGGGCCGTACCCCTCCCAATCCACGAGGTACTGATGACCCCGACCCCACTGGCGAACATCCACAACCTGGCTTACAGTGTAAGCGGGGTGGCCGTCAATGATCTGGACAGGTGGTGGGGGGTCGGATGGAGGGCACAACTGGCTTGATTTGTGAAACATGAAATGTGGGATGAATTCTGAGTGAAGTGGGGAGCCTTAGCTGGACTGCTGTCAGACTGATTACTGACTCTATCTCATAGGGACCAATGAAACATGCAGCTAGTTTGCAAGAGAGGGACTTTAATGGAATGTCCCTGGCGGATAGCCAAACCTTATGTCCTTGTTCATACCTTGGAGCAGGTGTGCATTGGAGGTCTGCATAACGTCAATTCCGGTCTGTCAAGCTTCACTGGTCTGGTTCCAGATCCGCCGACTCCTTTGCAGATTTTGCTGAACGGATGGCACAGCAAGATCCGCCTCAACTGCCAGAAATAGTGGGGGCTGATAAACAAGGGAGACTTCAAAAGGGGACAGACCTGTGGCTGAGGATGTTGGTAAATCATGAGAATACTCAAGCCAAGATAACTGAGAACACCAGGTGGATCGGTTGTGAGAAGCAACGCAACGAAGAGCTGTTTCCAGGTCGTGGTTGAGTCTTTCAGTCTGTCTGTTAGTTTGTGGGTGAAAATCTGAACTGAGGCAGACTTTGGCTCCCAAAGCAGTACAAAAGGTCTTACACACTTGAGAGATCCCTTTCCGACACCATCTCTCTGGGGATACCATGTAGCCTGAACAAATGATCAACCAATAATTTTTCTCGGAGGTGGTGGGTAGTTTAGCGAGAGCAACAAAGTGGCCTGACTTGGAGAACCTATCGACTATAGTTAGAATGACTGTTTTGTCATTAGAGACTGGTAAACTGATAAAGTCCAGAGCTATGTGTGACCAGGGTCTATGTGGCACGGATAAGGGTTGAAGGAGACCCAAAGGACGTTGAGTGTTACTCTTATTTCTTGCACAGATTAAGCAGGCAGCTACATATTCTCTTACATATCTCTCCAATGAATTCCACCAAAAATAGCATCGTAGCAAGGAGACAGTTCTACTCACCCTGGGGTGGCAGGTGAACCTGGTGGTGTGAGCCCAGTGGATTACTGCAGAACGGGCGGAGGCCAGGATATAACGTTGGTTGGGGGGGCTGGTCGAAAACTGATGGGACATCGGGTTATATATTTCTTGAACCTGGACGATGAGAGACACTAAAGTTGAAGCGACCAACAAAGATCAGTGGGCTTGATGAGCATTCAGTCTCTTAGTAGTTCTTAAATAGATGAGATTCTTGTGATCTGTCCAGATTACAAAAGGCTGTTTGGCTCCCTTCTAACCATTGCCGCCACTCCTCCAGTGCCAGTTTGACCGCGAGTAGTTCACGGTCCCCAACGTCATAATTCCACTTCGCAGAAGTTAGACATCGGGAGAAAAAGGCACATGTTTGGAGCTTACCTTGTGGGCATTAACTGCTGGGAGAGAACTGTCCCCACCTCAGAGTCAGATGCATCTACCTCCACGATAAACTGGAGCTTAGTGTCAGGATGGACCAGGACGGGAACCGAGGTAAAAAAAAAACGCTTTGAGACATGTTAAAGATGTCTCTGCCTCAGGGGACCAAACAAAAGGAATCTTAGTGGAGGTTAGGTGAGTGAGTGGTGCCGCTAGTTGCGGATGAAGCGACGGTAGAATTTTGCAAATCCGAGAAATTGTTGAAGTAGCCTCCGTGTGGTGGGGGTTGGCCACTCTGCCACCTCCCAGATCTTCTCTGGGTCCGTCTTCACCTGCCCTCCTTCCAGGGTGTATCCTAGGAACGTTATAGAAGAGGAATGAAATTTACATTTTTCAGCCTTTTCAGCCTTTACATACAATCTGTTCTTCAAGAGGCATTGCAACACACTTCGAACATGGACCTTATGTTCCTCCAAGGTCTTGGAAAAAATCAAAATGTCATCCAGGTAGACGAAAACAAAAATGTTCAGATAGTCTCTTAGTACGTCGTTCACTAGGGCCTGGAAGACTGCAGGGGTGTTAGTGAGTCCAAAAGGCATGACCAAATATTATGTACACCAGAGGTGTATTAAATACAGTCTTCCACTCATCCCCCTCCTAGATTCAGACCAAATAGTAGGGATTACGGAGATCTAGTTTTGTAAACACTGTGGCCCCTTGTACTGGCTCAAAAGCAGAACTGATTAGTGGTATTTATTCTTTACTGTAATGGCATTCAAGCCATGGTGGTCAATACAGGGCCATAACGATTTATCCTTCTTGGCCACAAAAACAAAACCGGCACTTACCTGTGAGGAGGATGGGCGAATGATACCTGCGGCCAGTGACTCTCAGATGTATTTCTCCATGGCAGGTTGGACAGGTGGCAAGAAAATGCCCCGAGCGGCCGCAATAGAAACACTCACGAGCTTGAAAACGCCTCTGCCGCTCCTCAGGACTCAGTCGCAAGCGCCCAATTTGCATAGGCTCCGGCGGTGACTCCGACGGGGAGCGCGAGGGACCAGAAGCGGAAGTTGCTGGCAGAAGAGGAAGCACAGCAGACGACACCAGAAGATCCTTTACTGGCACCCGATGGGACTTGTAGTTCTTTTCAAGTTCCCTTTCCTTCAGCCGACTGTCAATTCTAAGGGACAGGTCTCAGGGACACTAAAGCCTCAAAAGTAGCGGGTTCATCATGTGAAGCCAACTGATCCTTCATCTGATCATTTAATGCTTGCAAAAATATTCCCTGCAAGGCATTTTCCAGCCAGCCGGTTTCAGCGGCCACAGTGCGAAAATCTACCACAAACTCAGCTACGCTTTGGTTTCCCTGCCTGAGGTTTAATAATCTCTTAGCCGAACTGCCCTCAAATACTGGGTGAGCAAAGGTTTTCTTCAACTCACTCAGGAAAATGGTTGAAATGGGGTGGAAAGTGAAATATGTCTTTCCCCACGCCAGCGCGCTTCCTCTCAGCAAACTCACAACACATGAGAGCTTAGTGGCGTCATCTGGGAATGAGCGTGGTGAGCGGCCGAAAGCTAATGAACACTGCAGTAGAAAACCCCCACAGCGCCCCAACTCACTGGAAAACGGCTTAGGTGACGGAGAGACAGCATCGTGGAACACCATGCCTGGTTCTCAGGGACGGCAGCAGCGTGAGCCTGTGCTGTTGCTTCATGACTGAAAGTGTGAGTCTGTGTCACAGGTGGGGGTGTCTGGGCGGCAGCTGAGGTTACACTAGTGCTTATCTCGTGAATGGCACTGAGCATTTCCTCCTGCTTGGAACTCCGCCCTGGAGGGAGGAAACTAGGATCAGGGGCAGGAGCGGAAAAACACTCCCCACAACCTGACACTCCGCCTGGACTATGACATGATCCCCTAGGACTACTAACACAGAGTTCTGCTCTAACGTCCTGATGCATCTGAGGGCGAACCTTTGGTGCAGTTAACCTGAACTGTGGTACATACCATCATAGTCATGAAAATAAAGAAAAACCATTGAATGGGAAGGTGTGTCCAAACTTTTGACTGGTAGTGTATATATGCCTAGACCTTTACCCTAACCACAGTCATCACAACTAAACTCCTAACCTGATTCTAACACTAATTCTAAAGCCAAGCCTTAACCCACAAAGTAGCCCCTATTCCTTTTTGTCCTTTTGGTGACACAAGGTCCCATGGGTTAGAGTTCAGTCAGGTTAAAGTCCCCACCCAGATATACTGTTTGAACATGCAGTACACGTCTACACACTTTGTAGGCAAAGTAACTGTTAAAGTAGGAAATCTGTGCAAGAGTACAAGCTTGGGAACCAAATTAGCCCCATTAGTTTAGATTTAAACATGTCAGAGCTTCAGATGGTTTTGACTTTTCCTGACTTCTTCTCCAGTCAAACACTATATCTGCTACCGCATAGCTTTCACTCATAGTTGGCTACCAATAAGAAAGTGAGAGGTGTTTGTTTGATCTTGGCCCCCACCCTATGCCTTGCTGACCTGCCTGCCTCAAATAGTGGATTCAGATCTCTGATGGATGTTATTTTTCTTTTTGACAATTACTAGATGTTTCTCATCTTCAAAGAATCTTCCAGATCAGTGACCTCCTGTGGCTTTTTTTTTTTTTTTGCCTGGACAGTC